>SDEE01000913.1:0-17517 GCA_004126415.1 Candolleomyces aberdarensis
ATGTTTAAGCAAGCGGTGTCGGTTTATCGACGTGCACTGGAACTCCGGCCAGCGCCCCATCCAGATCGATCCTCGGTGCTGATCTGTCTTGGGAACTGCGCTCTGGTCACTCTATGAGTGGTGATGGTGACGTCAACGCCCTGAATCGAGGGCATTTCGCACTATCGTGACGCGCTTGCACTCCGGCCAGCACCCCATCCAGATCGAGGTTTGTCGCTCACCGGCCTTGGGAATGCACTCCGTACTCTCTATGAGCGCAATGGGGACATCAATACCCTGAAGGAGAGCATTTCGCATAACCGTGACGCGCTTGCACTCCGGCCAGCAGCTCCATCCAGATCGGGGTATGTCGCTCAACAACCTTGGGATTGCACTCCGTGCTCTCTATGGGCGCAATGGAGACATCAATGCCCTCAACGAGAGCATTTCTCATCATCATGACGCACTTGCACTTCGGCCAGCACCCCATCCAGATCGGGGTCAGTCGCTCAACAACCTTTCCACAGATCTTCTATCTCAATACAAGCATGATAGGGAAATTGGTATTCTCAATGAAGCGATCGTACTCCGCCGCGAGCTTCTCATCCTCCATCCCCCAGGGCATCTATACCGGGCTTTCTATGTCAAACACTTTGTGGAACTTTTGGAGATTCGCTTTGCACTCACTGGAGAAGAAGCGGACCGTGATGAAATCCAAGCTTCACAGCGAGAACTTGATGAATACGAATACGAATACGAATCCAATGGTCTACCGGAGCGTGATGAATCAGGAACGGAAGATGGTGTGCTGGAAGAAGATCCGGACGTGGACAGATTTTAGTTGTCTCACTATCATTCTGCCAGACACATCGGCAATTTGAATTACTTGTTTCTCTCCTCTCCCCCTCAGGATAATTCGACTATTCCCTCATGTATTGCATGTTCTATTCTACCTTCTCACTCGCGATTTAGCAAGTACGATAGTAAAGGAAACGGCGATCTCCAAACGGGTGATATAATATCCATTATTGAGATATACTCAGCCCTGAGAGTGCATGTTCTGGACACCATTGACCGTCACAATCTGACATTGTCGTTCAGGTTATCGCTCCTGTGAATAAGTTCCTCCAAGTTGCTACTCCGAGAAAGCGGTGTGGCTATACGTACCCAAGCCATTCTTCCGTCTTGCTTTGTATTCCAGCAGCCTCTCTACGCCATGGCTATGATTACCTCTCGCACTCCCCGAGCCCTGAAAAAATCCCGGCAATCTCAGGATACATAGTTTATCAGACTCCCTTTTCTTTCTGCGACCCCCTCAAAGAGGAAAGTCCTCATGTGTCTAAGCGTGTCATGCGAGACTGTCGAGGATGAGAGACAATGTTGGTCAGATGGCGGCAACACTACGATGGAGGAGCGTTGGGCATAAGAAGGTAGGGAGACGGCCGTCACCGACGAGGCAATTCCAGGCTCCTGTGCTGTGGAGCACACCGTGGCAGCAAGTCCGTCCACAGTTTCAAAGAAATAGATTCTCATATATGGATGGTGGAAAGAAGCCAGCGAGTCCGTGAGGGTGGACGTGGGGGCATCGGGTAATATCTCAGTTTGTGTTGAGCTGAGCGGTGTGCGAGGCCACTGATTATGAAGCTTTGAAATGTTGGGTTGCTGAGGAAGCGGTTGGATTTGCAGATTGTTCAGTGACTGATCGCCCATCTTTGATCATCGCGTACGTCATCACCAATTTTTACTGACGTCGTTCCACTCTTTGCGTTCCTCTCGGTTCCTCGTTAGCGGAAGGCTTCTCGGCGCCTTGAACGACCGACTGTAGACACTGGATAGGTTGACCAGTGCACGAGGAGGGCGCACTCGCGAAGCCAGACAAGATGTCGTCGTCAAGCTCGAACAAGCACGTAGCAGGCACAGCGGTGGACTATCCAGCTGGGTGCGTACGGTCGTCTCATTGACTCCCAGAGTGTTTCGGCGGGAGGCTGATAGTACAATCTCCGGTGATGCTTTACAGAGCGACAACAGTCTCGGTGGTCTTCTCTGAAGAAATTGATTGCTTCCAAGGAGGATGGACAGAGGGTGACGCTGCCCTTGCTCGGGAACCTTTTCATGGATGATTACATGTGAGTATGTACCCATAAATCGGATCCGAGTGCGTTTGGCTCTGGATGAGGCCACGTACGCGTCGTTCGTGACCGATTTCCTTCGCCGGCATTGCCCAGGTCTCTCCTACCAGGGCACTTCTGCGAGGGATACGTTTGAATCGGACGAGGCTTCGAGCTTTGCACTGACGCCGTTCTTCATAGCGATGCCATCCCCTTTTCAACCATCTTCGTCTGGTACGGACTCCAAAGAGCCAATTTCGCTCAGGTATGTTCTCTCGGCTTTCCATGTGTCAGTCCATCGCTGACAGCCATTTTTGACTAGGTTTCGCTTGCTTTTGCCTGAATTATCAAGTTGTTCTGCACCAACCCGCGCACTAGCATCAACATTTTCACCACCCTGCCCAAGCCCGATCAGAGCTTTCTTTGCTCACTGACAGCGGTTGTGCTCGACCTTGGGACGTTTGCTTGATTGGGGGACGACATAGGAATGCACGAGCGTTTGCTGGAACGCTGAAACAAGCGCTTCTGACCTCGGCGTATGCGTTTACCTTTTGGGCTCTCGACTCGGAGGCTCGCATTGATAAGAATGCATTGTAATTCTTCGGCGCCGCGTGTCTGAGCACAAGCCTTGGCGTTCAGGGAATTATGGCGACAAGGCTGAATACCCGGTTTAGCACGACGAGGCGTACAGACTGGGTGCTTGGTTATTGACTACAATGGTGTGTATCGTTGCATCGCTCTTACGAATTCCACTGAAGTTCCATGCTTTCTCTTAGGAACCGGTGTCATTTGGGGAGGCTACACTGCTGGCAACGGCGCTGCTCCCACTGGAATGGCACATTATAGGATAGATAGGGAGGAGGCACGGAAGACCTTTTGGGTCCCCTCACGCTCTGGCCCATTGAGCAACGAGCTTTACTTCAACGTCACCGGGCTGAAGCCAGGTCCAAACCGTTTGAAAATGCTCAACGCTAGGAACGATACCACGACCGCCCTAGGCATGGCCTACATATCTACGAAAAATTGGTTCGTCCGACGCCCCGAGTTTGAAAGGTGGAGATGTGGGAGCTAGCTCGGAGCCGTATCCATCCTGACCATTATATGGTACCGATGTCGGAAACGGCAGCGAGAGCAGGACGCGTCATCCATGGGTGAGACAACCCTGGGCAAGACGATTTCGATTACTTCTGCCAGTACGGGTATCAAGGAACAGCTGGCCAGTCTCCTCTCCTCCCAGCCTTCAATCATCTCTTCGAATGGTCCTTACTCCCGCCGCACATTTGTCACTCCTTTAGGCCCTTGTCAGCCTACCACATTCATTAGTCCTACCTACCAGTCCCCACCAACTTTGGCTTCCCTCCTAGCGCCAACCAACCCACCATGTCCGTCACGCCTTCAATCCTAGCCTTTAGTGAGGCTCATCTTATGGTGCTGCGTCCAGTGGCTCGCTCATTTGCTGCTGCATCCAGTAGCTGGCAACCACCTGGCTCGTTTGCTATCGCATCCAGCGGTCTAGCACCTCCTTTCTGGTTTGCTGCCGCGCCGAGTGGCATGCAACCTCCTGCTTTGTTTGTCGGCGCCGTGGCGGGGGGACCTCAGCAGAATGTATGGCAGACACCATCGGAAACGCCTGTCCAACACACGCAAGATGGCAAACCCGACGAGGCGGACCACAACCCTTACCAATAATGGTCCGACGCCCAGACTTTATGATATGGACGTCGTATGACAACCTATCTGTATGCTATGTATTTACTCCAGTGGGGGTTGTAGGATCAGATTTATGGAATGCCCCTGTTTGCTCTGCTAACATGAACGGACCGCCTCAGCCCATTCCGAATCGCTTTCTATTGCCTCCAACTTCACAGTCGCGTTTCTACATGAACCACTACCCCGAGGAGAGAAACGCGGGTCGAATAAAATGAAGTATATCTAGGAACCGTCAAGAGATTACGCCGATGAGCAACCTCCATCCACTGATGTGTATACATAGGTGGCGGCATCTCGTCCGTATACATCCTCTCAATCGACTCTTCCGACGTGACCGTACATAATACCTCGAGCTGCGGAAAATGCTCTCCCAGGCTCGGAAACCCTCTCCGAAGAATAAACAAGCGAATCCCCCACAATGACAGCGGAGAGTCTACTCCCATCCACCCCGTAGTCTCCTCGCCTCTCTGGATCCCAGTAGCATCAAACCCCAGCCCTAGAGTCCGTATGCTCCTACACGCTCTCAACAACTCCATGATATGAGTGTAGTCGATCCGAGGCAAGCGGTGGTTCAGGATGTCCGGGTAAACGCTCAACTTGAGCGAGGAGATGTTGGGCCAGAACGCTGGAAATTGTTGGGTGACTTCAAAATTCACGAGATTTCAATACTCGTACAAGGAAGAAATATCTAGTTGGCTATCTGGGTAAAGTTCCATAGGTTCCTGAATGAAAATGTGTTGCCGAGCCAAATTCAAACGCTGGAGAATTGAAGGATTCAGATGAATTTTGACCAGCTTGATGAGTTCTTGACAGTTGGTCACGGTGGATTCGTCGTATGTGGTGACAGTGAAAGCGCGGATCCGACTGTTTGCCGCCACGGGAAGGTGTTGGATGAAATGCATAATATTCCGGAGGTGGTGCCCGGTGATCTCTAGCGACTCCAGCGTTGTAAATCCTCGATTGGCCTAGTTCGAGTGGGAGGCGTCGGGCCAATGAAACCTCTTTCAGATCGATGCGATGGAGGTTGACAAGTCGCGGAAGTGACGCCACGAGCGGGATAGTGCGGTCCCAAATGTTGGAAATCTTGAGGGTTTCGAGATGGTCCCAGGGATGAATCTCGAGGTATTCGAGCGCCAAGTGTTCAGGAAGGCCATGTTCGAAATGGCACAATGTGATGTCGGGTTCCTTCAAGCCAGGATGGCATTCCGAACTAGACCGCACGCGGTCGGACTGGATGCTGTTCTCGGGCTCGACGACGAAACCCAGGTCGGATATTTTCGATCCTATAATGAGAGAGAACAAAGGGCAGATCTGGTTACGCAGGGTTCGCATTTGGATGCACCTGAGACGGTTCTAGTTCTAACCGGTGGAGGCTCGTTATCCTAGGAGCCAGAACCCTGTCCTAGCCATTTGCTGCGAGTTTCAGCGCCCCGAAAGCTTCCTCAGAGAGTAGCTCGTGAAAGTAATCTTCGGATGGAATTGGCGAATACGATCGGCATAATATGTCAGGTACCTCTCGAGGTCCTCTGGATGGATCGATAGTACGAGCCGGGTGCAGAACGCGTAATAACGAGAATATGACCTTCTCAATTCTCTATAGATCCGAAAGCAGACAGGCAATCAGTGGCTCAAAGCCGGTGATTCTGTACTATGACCTGTCAAGCCCAGGTTCCAGAGAAATGCACGGGATGTCAAGGCCGTGGCTAGCATGGTCGGCACGTCGTCTTGCTGATTGCATAACATTCTCAGTAGCTCAGAAATGCAACGGCATTTCTGCACCATGGTTGTGGTCGATGTCATTGCTGAAGCTTGAAGCTTGAAGACAAGAGCTGGCTGTGGCAAAACGGAGGAGCACCTGTGACTGACATAGTTGTGACGTCACGCGTTTTGATGACTTTTGCCCTCTTCTTTCCCTACAGGTAAACGTAACACTCCTTTGGATCCTCTTGCAAGCAGGCGACTGACGCTTTCTATTTCTCCTCTTAGAGCTGTGTTTTGAGTGAGTCCCACCTCGAGCTTGAAGGAACACGGGCAAATGGTGGTCTTCTATCACGCTGTCAGCAAAAAGCTCGTCCACGGTCGCCAGCTCTTCGAGCCCCCTTCTTGCGACGAGTCAATGCGATGGTGGTGAGCGCCATTTATATCCTCGCGATACTGTGTCTTTCAGCCTGACACACTCTCTTGTTTTCTCCTCGTCCCCCAGACTCAGGTGTTGGTCGTGGAAATGGTGGGCCGAGCCTCTGGCTTCCACCAAACGTTGTCTTGCCTCCAGTGCCTCTCTGCCACTTGCCCCTATCTTTTGCTTTTGCCTCAATTTGTATTCGAGGCCAAAGGCGCAAACAAACCACAATCGTCTCTACAACCAACCGCCATTGCATGCTCTTGGCCGTCAAGCTTCACTCACTCCAAACCGACCACCAACCGCTTTCTTCTTGATCATTGCTAGCTATAGCGGCGGGCTTGCCAGCGTCTTGAACAACCGACTTTAGATATTGATAGGTCGATGTTGGCCACTGGACAATCGCGTACTCGCAAAGCCGGGCAAGATGCCGTCGTCAAGCTTGAAGAACCACGTAGCAGGCACAACGGTGAACTACCGTTCGATGGTCATGGATCCTCAAGGTCATCCTCCGTCGACACCTAGTTAGGTGCGTATGGTCGTCTCATTGACTCCCAGAGCGTTTCAGCGGGGTGCTGTTAGTACATTCTCCGGTGATGTTTTACAGAGCGACAGCAGTCCCAGTGGGCTTCCATGAAGGAATTGTTTGCTTCCGAGGTGGGTGGACGAAGGGTGACGCCGCCCTCACTTGGCTATCTTTTCATGGCTGGGTATATGTGAGTATGTATCCATATTTTCGAATCCGAGTGCGTATGGCTCGGATGAGGCCACGTACGCGTCGTTCGTGACTGATATCCTTCGCTGGCATTGTCTGGGTCTTTCCTGACAGGCCGCTTCTGTGGGGGATGGGTTTGAATCGGACAAGCCCTTGAGGCCTTGATCTTTGCACTGACGCCATTTTCATTTACATTTAGAGCAATGCCGTCTCCATTTCAGCTATCTTCGTCTGGTGCGGATTCCAAACAGACAACTCCCCCCAGGTATGTTTGCCTGGCTTCTGTGGTGTCTATTTGTCGCTGACAGCAAGCAATTTGGGACTAGATTTCGCTTGCCATTGCACGAATATCGAGCCCTTACCACCCCACGCACTGACATCAGCATCCTCACCACCTTATCCGGGCGATCAGAGCTCTCTTGGCTCGCTGACAGTGTTTTTGCTCGGCCTCGCAACGTTCGGTCCTTTGGAGCACCGGATAGCAACGCACAAGCAAGGGTAGCCGTTCGCTGGGGCGCTGATCCTGGCCTTGGCATCTCGCTTACCTTTTGGGCTCTCGACTCGGAGGCTCGCATTGATGATAACATGCTGTACTTCTTCGGTGTCGCGTGTCTGAGCGATGCGGGAATCGGGGAATTATGGCAAGAAGGCGGAATATACAGTTTAGCACGACGAGGCGTCCCACCGGGCGCTTGGTTAACATTTGAATTCAATGGTGTGTTTTTTTGCATTGCCCTTATGAATGGCCCTGAAGTAACACATGTTCTCCCATTAGTTAGGGACCGGTATCATTTGAAGACGCTACACTCCTGGGGGCGGTGCTGCTACGACTGAAATGGCGCAGTATATGATAGATGGGGAGGAGCCACAAAAGAGCTTTGAGATCCCCTCATGCTCCTCATGGAGCAACCAGCTTCAACGTCACCGGCACATCGTTTGACAGTGCTCAACGCTGGGGACGATACCCCGACCGCCCTAGGCCCCGGTTACATATACATGAAAAATGGTTTGGCCAATGCCCCGAGCTCGAAAGGACTCTCAGTCAAAGTGATTGGTGGAGCTGTGGGCGGTAGCCTCAGAGCTGTACTTCTCGCTGTGCTAGCCGTCCTGACCGTTATCCTGCATCGACGTCGGAAACGGCAGCAAAAGCAGGACGCGTCATCCATCGATGGGACAACCCTGGGCAAGGTGATGTCGATTACTTCTGCAAGCACAGGCATCAAGAAACGGCGCACTTCAGGATCTCCGTCACAGGGACCATGGGATCAGCCGGGCAGTCGCCTCTCCCACCAGCCTTCGATCATCTCTTCGAACAGTCCCCACTCCCCCAGCACGTTTGTCACTCCTTTAGGCTCTTATCAGCCTCCCGCATTCATTACCCTCTTACCGGTCCGACCCAGCCCACCAGCTTCGCCTTCCCTGCTGGCCCCAATCAACCTGCCACGTTTGTCACGCCTTCAAACCCTAACCTTCAGCGAGGCCCATCTTATGGTGCTGGGTCCAGCGGCTCGCAACCAGCTGCCTCATTTGCTGCTGCATCCGGTGGCTCGCAATCACCTGGCTCGTTTGCTGCCCCGCCCAGCGGCCTATCACCTCCCTCCTTGTTTGCTCCTGCTCCAAGTGGCATGCAACCTCCCTCCTCATCATTTAGCACCACTCCGGGGCTCAGCCGATTCTACGGCCAACACCATCAGAAACGCCTGTCCAACATATTCAAGATGGCAAACCCGACAAGGCAGATTATAACCCCTACCGATAATGGCCTGACGTCCAGACCTTGTTATATGAACGTAATATAATAATCTATCTACATTCTACATATTTATCCCAGTGGGAAGTCATAATCAGAATCATTGGGACTATCCCTGTTTGCTCGATGTCATGAACCGCTCTCCCTAATTAAGACCTTCACCTAGTACCTTTTTAGCCGTTCATCATGATGTTGCAAAGTGCTGTCTGTGGCTTGCAACGTCGATCAGATAGTACCTCTCCTCCCACCTTGAACAACTGCGCATGAACAGCGAGCCATTCACCATAATGCGGGCCGCAACAAACGTCGGTCGACTGATTTGACCTTGACTATTTAAATATGTGGCTGACGCCCATTCCACCCTCCCTTCTCGCGCTTGTCCCCGACATCCAGTCCTACATCTGCCATCGTTGATTAACGGTAATCGTCGTCCACTGCTTAATCCGTACATAACTTGAGATTCAAGTTCACCTGCAGTGTGATGTGCGCCTCGTGGGCTTGATGAGTGCTGGACTCGAGTCCGGAGCTTTCGATGTGACGGTGTGCGCAGAAGGGTGGGATGAAGGGAATATGATGATGGATCGTTGACCACTGGTCAATATCCTGTCCGCACCTGTGCGTCATCTGCTGCTTCCTCTGAGTTGCTGGCCATACGGAAACTGTGTTATAGATTGTCTCCTAATACACTGTTACCTGCAGATGAATTCGGAAGCAACCCATGTTGCATTGACGGAAGTCAAACCTTAACAGCGTGAGCAAGGGGGTCCCTGCCGGAAAAAAATGGACCGGGGTATACCAGAGGCCCGCCATGCACGGACACCTCGAGCGCTTCACACCTTTCCTCCTGCACTCACCTTGACACCAATGCCAAAGGGACTCGTCAATGCTGGTTCTAATCCCCATGCCTATCGCCCACACCCGTCGCCTTCCAACGGGCGTGACTCGGAGAGTGTTCAAACTGAAGCGCCAAAGGCAGCATCAGGTAGCAAAATGTCTCGATATTGGCAATCTTTTTCCCGACGGATCCGAGGCGGAACACGTCTTGAGGCAAGTAGCGGTGGCCCGACGGTTGGCCCATCGCTGTACAACGCATACCCTCTATCCCCACAAGCTCTGCCTCCACGCCCACATTCAGGCGCGGAACTGCTCTCCACTCAACCCGATCCCTGGAATCAGACCAACTATTCTCCCCCAAACGCTGATGCCACTATCGAAAGCTCAACACCATCGCTACGACCGGGAGCATCATCCACGATTAACGTTGCACCTCAGCACCGGCGGTCCACCGATGTTAGAGCACAGTCGGACCATGAGCAGGCCGTCGAACCATGGCTGTACAATGCGCAGCATCCGCCGCCATCCTCCATGTCTCTCCGTGCACCATTGCAGGCAGGGGCGTCCTCTTCACTCCTGTCAGCGCCCATGATTCAGGACCCTTCGTCGAGCCAATCCTTCTTTCAGGGTGCACATAGTTTTCAGATAGGGAACGCATCTTTCACCAATGTAATGGATAATGGTGTGTCCTTATTTCTTGCTTCGTCGACGATGAGATACTGACGTTTCTGCGTCAGAAAATTGGCGATTCAACGGACTCCCAAAGCATCCAGACACGAACTGGAACCAGGCCGACTACCTGCCTAACAGTCGGAAGCCAGATGTCGAGCGATCATTCGAATGGATCTCGAGTTTGTCGGACCTCGTCTTGTGTATTTATGGGCCTGCCGGTATCGGGAAATCCACGCTCGCTCGCCATCTCTCGAACGAGCTTCGGTCAGTNTGGTCAGTTGTATTCTCGAGCGATGGAACTCGCATCGCGTCGGGTTCGGACGACAAATCTGTGCGAGTTTGGGACATGTCAACAGGCATGATGCAGAGCATCCTGGAGGATCACACTGGAGGAGTTAATTCAGTCGCATTCTCGAGCGATGGCACTCGCATTGCTTCAGGCTCGGACGACAAATCTGTGCGGCTGTGGGACGTGACGACATGCAAGGTGCAGAGCGTGCTGGAGGGTCACACAAGTCGGGTGTGGTCAGCTGCATTCTCGAGCGATGGAGCTCGCATTGTCTCAGGCTCGGAAGACAATTCCATCCGGGTGTGGGATGTATCAACAGGCAAGGTGCAGAGTATGCAGGAGAGTCATGCTGGGGGGTTTGGCTCAGTTGCATTCTCACGGCATGGCACTCACATTGCCTCCAGCTCAAACAATCGTTCTGTACAGATGTGTGATATGTCAACAGGCCAGGTGCAGAGTGCACTGGATGGTCACACAGATCTTGTGCAGTCAATTGCATTCTCAAGCAATGGAACTCGTCTTGCATCAGGTTCAGATGACAAATCTGTGCGGGTTTGGGACATGTCAACGGGCATGGTGCAGAGTGTCCTGGAGGATCACACTGGGGGAGTCAATTCAGTCACATTCTCCGGTGATGGAACTTATATTGCCTCTGGCTTGGCTGACAATTCTGTGTGGGTATGGGATGTGTCAACAGGCAAGGTGCAGAGTGTACTGGAGGGTCACACAGATTGGGTGCGGTCAGTTGCATTTTCGAGCGATGGGACTTGCATTGCATCAGGCTCGGATGATGGGTCTGTGCGAGTTTGGGACATGTCAGCGGGCACAGTGCAGAGTGTCCTGGAGGATCACACTGGAGGGGTCAATTCAGTTGCATTCTTGAGCAATGGCACTCACATTGCCTCTGGTTCAGATGATGGCTCTGTGCGGGTATGGGATGTGTCAACAGGCAGGGTCCAGAGTGTGCTGGAAGGTCACACAGCAAGGGTATGGTCAGTGGCACTCCCAAGTGATGGCACCCACCTTGCCTCAAGCTCAGAAGACAAATCTGTGCGGGTATGGGACATGTCAACAGGGAAGGTTCAGCATGTGTTGCAGGGTCACACAGGTTCTGTTCGTTCAGTTGCATTCTCAAGTGATGGAACTTGTATTGCTTCTGGCTCAGAGGATGAATCTGTGAGGATCTGGGATGTGTCAACAGGCAAGGTGCAGAGTGTGCTGGAGGGTCACACTGGGCCAGTTACATCAGTTGCATTTTCCAGTGATGGTACCCATATTGCCTCTGGCTCCTATGACAAATCTGTGCAGGTGTGGGACATGTCAATGGCCAAAGCCCAGAGCATCCTGGATTCTCACAAGGATGGAAGTATATTCTCAGCTGATGGTGCTGAAGTAGCCTCAGGTTTGAACACCACATCTGTGCAGGCGGGAGATATCCACATTCTCTGCAAGCAGGAGAAGGTTTCCAATCCTTATGGCAAATTGACACCTACTGGATGGCTTCTCCCTCTGACTGGAAAAGGTCATCTTATGTTTGTTCCGGTTAGTGCAAAGTCAGTCATGCCTCCTGCCATTCTTGTGCTTTCATCCTCTCCATATTCTGTTGTTCGCTTTACAAATGCTGCACTAGGTGAACAATGGCACCAGGTTTATACACCTGTTCCTCAGGTGACAGATGAGCAATAGATATGTCTGTTATTCAAGAACCCATGTTCCTTTTTTTCAGTCAAGCCAATCAGGGAATTTACAACTCCAGTTCCTATCTCTGTTCTTAGTAGTAACCCTTTAAGCTTCTTTACTTTGATTGTTTCTGGCCCCCAAGGACTATTTGCTTATCTTTGCTCTAGTTACTGGATGTCCATCTTGATCCTTTGTCAATTTCCCCATTTTCCCAGTTTTAGCTTCTCTGTTTGTATTAATTTTGAATCTAGTCTTCCAATAAGCTGTGCTAGCATACTCTGTGTTGTCCTACAATATTTTTGTATTGGAGAGGTTATCTACATTCTGCTGCTCACAGACTGCAATGTATTTGGTATCAGACTGGAGGCTACCAAGACAGTATGATAGCATATTATGTGCCATGGTCTCTCTTTCTCAGAGAAGGTGTTAATACTACTGCCTTGAAATGTCCAGTTGGCTCCATAAGGATACCTGAAGCACTGGATGCTAGCTTTAAGAAAAAAACCCAAAAATAGACTGGGCATGCAAGCAAGGAGTCCAAACATACAATATACATATGAAATACAAACAATGTGCAGCAGCATGGCTGGCAATATTGTGAGGCAACAGTGATGCCCAGGTTCAAAACAGTACTGTCCTGTCAGCCGATGCATCCCTAATCATCAATGGTCCAATAGACAGCTTATCCCAGAAGCAAACAAACAGCAGGTCACCCTTCCCAAAGAATGTTGCACCTCAAATTATTGAATTTTGCGTGGGGTGTCACATGTTGAGCCTGACATCAATGCTAGCCTCTGGCTTGGTTTTTGTTCATGCTATACTCATTGCATCAAATGGGAGGCTAAGCTGTTGAGGTAAGCAGAGGCATGCTTTCCTGGTCTGGGTTGAGCACCGGTATATGCTGAACTCCCACCTTCAGGTCCCCACAGAACAGACTGATGGTGAATGAGTTGATGCATTTTTTTGCTCATTTTTCCAATATTTTTTCATTGAATTGCTGTAAACAACACATTCTATTCTACCTGACCTTTTGCACAAGTGTTTGATCACACCCCCCTCTGACAGAACAACGACATAATCCATTCATTCTTTTGAAAGTGCCGTATTGATCTTTTCTGAATCAAGCAATGTCAAAGCACTCAACTTGAGCTAGGAGGCTGGATATAAAATTCAACTTATCGTTCCATGTTTGTCGCTTACTTGTTCAAATTCAAGAAAAGGATCAATTGACTGCTTGGAGTTAAAATTGACATTCAATCGTAACTTATTGTTGATACCGGAGGATTGAATACAAATTAATTGGTGTACCTCAATGCGAACCAATCTGGTCATTACCAGAGGAGGGGAGTTGTCTACAGGAGAGAGTCGGGAGACGAAAGAGATGTGGCATCTACGCTGAGTCAGGGAATTTTGAGATATGCGATGCGCTGTGTAACGGTACGCTCCGGGTTTCACTGCGATTTTTGATGTGTTTGTTCAAAGAGCACATTTTGAACAAACCAAATGCAAGGGTTGACATTGTCCTCAATCTGCAATTCAAATGTTCAGGCCAGACAAATTCAAATTTCCATTGCATGTGTCTGGCCTCCTTCTGCCAGTAYTAAACTTTGCTCAATATGTGTCCAATGTAGRCACAYTCAACACAAACTGTAAACAAATTCATTCTTTGCACCTAATTTGCTTAATATGTGCTTATTGAATAAACACATAAAAAACCACAGTGTAATGAATGATAGCTAGCAAGTCAAAAATGCCTCGGTCAAACTGCCGTGCGCAGCATCGGCCTGCTTCCACTATGTCATTTTGCAGGACACGCTGGCCGAGCATAACTCGTTTGGAACCGCCTACGAGTTCTCTTTTGTCTCACCAACGTTGTTCCATGTGACGACACTCGCCAATGGTGGAAGCATTGATCTTTACTCTATCAATCCGTCAACTGTCACCCCAGCAGGATTCACACATCTTGCTTCACTACTTCTTCCTCCTGTCAAGCAGGGCGTTGAAATTGTCCCAGTCCGATGCATCACCAAGTCCTTACAAGCCAACGGCTCTCCAAATCACTTTGGTACCTCCCAGCTCAGCGTCCTGCGATTCAAATACGCCACACAGTTTGGGTTCTTCAGCTCTGAGCAGTTCCAGTTAGTAGTCCCCACTTCAGTTTTTGTCAACTATCAGAATGAATCGCGGAGTGGAACTCTTGGCCTCTCAACAACCGTGCAATGGGACAATTGGGGTCCGTCCAAAACACGCTGGATTCCTGGCAGGCCGCTCGTCCCTTTGAGTCGATTCGACTCAAGACCTGAAAACCTATGGACAAGGTGCCAGTGTACTTGGCTTGAGTGTCTGAAGAGACTTACTGACAAGACTTTCTGCATAGATATCTCCGTGGCCAATGGGTCTTAGCTCTCCCCACCGAAGGCCCTGGCATCGAAGTCCTAGATTTCGATTTTGATCCAGATTCTCCCCCAGTAAACCTGGACCCCTCTCTTCAGCAAGATATTTGTATCGACCCGACTGTCATTCCAGCTGGAAACGTATTCATTAACGAGGTCGTATCCTCCCTCCCATACATAAAGACAACCAGACGCGGAGCCCTGGATGGGGATTTTGCTGGCTTTGCGATTGACGAAGAGCGGATTATTGCAATATCGGTGAGTAACATTGTTGCCCTCTAGGCTCTGAAGCGTAATCAGAAGTTCATTGACTCTTTCTCTGATACAGGTTGAAGGATCTGGGAGCGACCGAAGAATCAGCAAGTTGACGACCATGACATTCTAAACCTAAATTCTCGAATGCATGCTCCTCTCTTTCCCCTTGGGCTTTTCCAAACCGCTTCCATTCCCTCCTTCGTTTTCTTCTTAATTTATGCTCGGTTAGTATCTAGTCAGACAGGAAAAATACCATATTTCGTTGAACGCTTCGCTCAATCGATGTGCCATTCATTAATTGACGATGATCTTCTTGATGTGTTGACAGTACATTCCAAACGGGATGTTATCGATATCGATGGAATCTCTTGAGAACAGTAAGCTCATATTTGCCGACTGCCGCATGATGACTAGCTCAGAGTGGGAGCAGGATTTGGAGAGCCTACGGGCCAAATTGTCGACCCAATTGAAGGCTTGGGAGGATTCTCAAAAGGTACATCGACTTCCAATGCTTGATATCTTAGGCTCACCATGCCTCTCTCCAGTACTCGATTACAAAGCGACTTGAATATTACAGAGCGCCACAAGAACTGCAAAACCTGAAAAGCATCCAGTCTAGGGCGTATGCTCAGATCAAGCTCAATATCCAAGCCGCAGAATTGCAGAAAGCACTAGCTATCTGTCGGAGGGAGCGGGACGAGTTGTTGAGGGAATGCCAGACTCTCTGATCCCGCGAGCGCCAATTGAGCGACAACCTCAACAAGATTTAGCTGGCGTTCACCCATAAAAACTCTAGACCTTCAGGCAGGCAAAGTCAAGCTCCTGGAAGGGTTCAACGAAGCCAAGTCTATCTCTCATTCCAAACAGGTCAAGCTTCTAGAGGAGCTGCATGCGGCCAAGTCTGCCAACCAGGTAGATCACTTCCCCGCCCACTCCAACCTGTGCTATATTGATAGTTAAATCCTTGGTGTAGTTTGAGCACACTAGACCTCCAGAGGTCGTGCACGAATAAAAACTTGATAACTCTGACGTTCTGATCGATATTAACGTTTGTTTAATTATCCCTTGAGTCCTCATTGCAGAGTGATCCGTACGGTATAAATCGGTATCTATGCATCTTTGCTAGGGCTGCTTCTCTGAGCGCTTTATCTGTTATATGAATTTAACAGATAAAGGATCGGTGGGTGTATGCACATAAGACAGAAAGTTCTGAGGAGGAGCGTGAAGCGAAAGCTTTATGGGCAAAAGCCGTCAGGCTTTCCGGTCCGCCAGGACCACCGTGATCTAAGAGTGCGAGATCGAGATGAGCTGCGACACCCAAATAGATAGGAGTCCTGCAACGCGACGAGCGAATCTCGATACCCATAAAACTAGGAGCAGGTGCATCCGGTTCACCACGGGCGCTGCAGGTTTGTTAGATTGCTAGTGGTTGTCAGTTCTGTAAATTTAATTTTGAGACTCGACTGTTACCTTCACTGTTGGGCTTAAACATTGAGCAGTTTTGTCTGTCAGGCACTTGATCACTCCGATTGAGTTTGATGCACTGAGTGAGTGTTGACGTGCTTTTAGATCATGATAGCAAGCAATGCTGGAGCATAGTGAAATGTTCTTCAAGTGTTGAGGAGTTATTTGGGTTTTTATTAGAGCTGAATGCGATAGTACTTCACTCAAGTAGGTCAGCCGGTGTGGCAAACTAGATGCGCATGACATTTGATATTTTGTGCCTAACGTGAGCTGTGCCACTCCTGGATGTTGCGATGAGGAGCCGAGAGGCACCGTCAGGCAGCTGTTAATTTTGGAAAGAAGCGGAGTGCCGTTATCAGCTGGTAGACTTGAAGATAACTTCGCGGGAGCGTAAAGATCTTCTTGGTTGGTGTCTTCACAATCTAGCAGCCAAGGCGGTCTTTGTTCCGTGGACAGAAGAGCCGGTTTGGAAATCCCAGAGCATATCTTTGCCACCCAGGATATCCTATTGGCTGTGGAACAGAGCGTTGCACTCGAGGGGGGAGCTCCGAGCTCACAGTTGTCGGAGCGAGACAGCAAGCGAAACTGAACGGTGGCTAATGTTGCGCTCACTCCGAAGGAGACGGAGGCTTGGTCTCTTGTTGAATGAGTGAATGGCGGCGAGCTGGTGCAAGCGATCCTCGGCGCACTCCATGCAGCTGCCTGAGAGTTAAACGATCTTCTGCGTGCTTGCGGGGGCATGACTACCCCTAGCAGAATAAGCCCCTGTATAAGTCAGTGAAGGGGCTGCAGAGATGCACCCGCGGCTCAATTTTGGTTGGTCATATAAACAAGTTTGATGCATGAGGAAAACTGTGGGATTTATTGGAAGTAACATGAATAATTACAAGTCTGATCGACATCAGTGGCACCCCCCGAAGTGAAGATCATGCAGTAGGACTATGCATTCTGAAGCGGGAGTAACCGAGCAGGTGTTCTCGAGAACTGAAGCAGCGGAGGGGAGAAGGACGGCCGTTGAACCGACTTTGTTGCGAGTGTGGCGGGGACTGCAACCCCAACAAGCAGGGTGGGCCAGGCGAGGAGTATGCACCTTCGGACAGTGCCCAGTTTCAGAGCTGTAGCGCTTGGTGCAGGAGCGGCCTCATAGCGATCAGCGGGAATGAGCGGCTCGGTTGTGTGAGCCATTTCGCACAGGCTGGATGTGACCCTGGCTGAGCAGGCGGGGGTTGCAGTACGATTGCTGGGAGCCGTGAAATAGAATGTCCAGGGTACCCAACGCCTGTGGTGCAGAAGCGGAGGTGGTTCGGCCAAGAGATCTCTGGACACCTGTGATGCAGAAGCGGGGGGTGGCCCGCCCCGTGTCTCTCGATGCGTAGCCCAGTACGTCTTTCGACGCCTGTGATGCGGAAGCAGAGATTGTCCAGCACGTCTTTCGACGCCTGTGATGCGGAAGCGGAGATTGTCCAGCGAGTCTTTCGACGCCTGTGATGCGGAAGCGGAGATTGTCCAGCACGTCTTTCGACGCCTGTGATGCGGAAGCGGAGATTGT
>SDEE01000914.1:0-17465 GCA_004126415.1 Candolleomyces aberdarensis
TCGTCCATGCAGTAAGCACATTGGCTTTCTTTCTGCTTCTCAGGCTGCAGGAAGTGCTCGCCATAAAAATTGAGGACATTGAGCTGGATGAACACGACGTGAACCACATCATTGTCCACATTCCGTACCGCAAAAACGAACAACTTGGGAGTGAGGCCTCTCGCTGTTTTACCCGCTGCGCTATCCCTGACCATCAAGAATTTCTGATTGATAGGAGGCAAACCATTTCATGTTTATGCATAGGCAGAGGAAGATCAACACCTTTGCCCTGTACGGGCCTTGGCGCGGTACATCGATGCCACCAATTTGAACGACTCTAAAGGTGTACTTTTCAGACCCGTAGTCAAGAGCTCAGGGAGGCTTGTAACAGACTCGGAAAAGCACTTGGTGCGTGGCATCCTTGATTATACGCTTTGCCATTTTCTGACGACGTTCAAGTCCCCCAAGGCCTGGGTTGAACTTTTTTGCAAAGCATTACGCGACATCGGGGTTGAGAAGGAGCTGTTGAACAAGTTTTCAGGCCACAGCTTCCGACGGGGAGGATGCCAGTGGTTTTCGGCCGTCAAAAGATGGCCTTTGACTCAGATATGCGATTGGGGAGGCTGGGCAGGGGATATACAGCACAGTACCGTTTGGAGATACATCATGAACGACTTTGGGAATCCGTATCATCCGCGCAAAGACTATCTCAATCCTAACCTTGTATCTCGGCACTGTAGACAGTGTGGTCGCAATTGTCCTTGTGTTCCAATTCTCTCTTGAACAGAGTAATATACCATTTGCTGCATTGAGTTCACGGGAACCCGAAAGGGGCACGTTCTAAAAAACCGAAAAACGCACGATGGATCACGGCTGGTCATTGTGGGTCCAGGTGGGGTTCTCACTGGGCATGAAGACAGACAAGGTCATAGAAAAAGACATGGAAAATGAATTGTAGATACGCAATCAAGCCGAAGGTAAAAATGCTCCCCGGGTGAATAGGGGGTCGGATAGAAGGTCGGATGGAAGGCCGGTCAGAAGATCGGATGGAAGGCCGGTCAGAAGATCGGATGGAAGGCCGGATGGAAGGCTGGACGGGAGGTCGGATAGGTTGGCACCGAGAGCTTTGCACGACGTCCACCACTGTTCCACAAGCAGGGAGTCATCCCCCAGTTGGATGGGACCTCCAGGCACCCCCRGCCACTCAACCTCTGAGTTCCGCGTCGCAGGGTAGGTGACCTTCCCACCCTCTCCACTCCAATCGAAGTCGACGATTTTGAGGCTGACCGTGCCTTGCTGAAGCGAATCGTCGTCAACCATGACATTATTGGTCCGCAGGTCGCCATGAACATAGCCCTGCTGCTGTAGGAGAGCGACAATACTTTTCAGGGCGCTATAAATATCGGGTGCCTGCCTGCAATAGTAGGGCTTCAGGTAGAGTGTGTTGAGCTGAACCCAACAAGACGGAAGGTGTTCCATGATGTAGGCGGTGGGAGCACCCTCCAGGCATGAAATGCCGTACAGCTCGGGCGCCAGCTTTTTCTCGGCTAAAAATCGGTGGACCTCTGTCCCATAGCGCATCTTCACCATTTTGATTACGACCGAGAGCGAACCGGCACTCTGTTCAAGGGTCCCAAGAAAAATGGGGCTGCTTCTGAAGGCTCCAACCAACTCACCCGGAGTCAATGGCCACTGAAAGCAGAGCTCTCCCTCAGCCGTTGAGCCAAACGGAGTCCATGATTGGTAAAGTCGTGGGGTAGACGAAGGGAATATCTGAGAGTCCATAGGGAACTGATCTCTGAAAAAGAGGTCAACGCCTTCTCAACAACAAAAACGACAGCCTTTCTTACTCTAGAAGATCATCAATCCCTCTTTTGAGAGCTGTTAACAGGATGGCAAGTCTCCGCTCTCTGCGCCCAGTATAGTCCATGAGCATGAAGACAGGATCTGTCAGAGGTTCAACATAAACCTTGGAGTCGTCGCAAAACCCGCCACAAATGCTCAGCCACGGTCCTAACAAATGAAGGTAAACGATCATACATCAAAGAGAGTGATAGTCTGCATACCTACGACGCATACTAAAAACATTGGAGCGCCTGCGGCGAGAAACCTGGCACAGCTACGGCCCCCCGTATTGGCTTTAGCCTTCACCTGCCGGATGTGGATGCGGTAGTTGCCGACATTCTGCATGTACGGGTCCGAATCAGCTGAGCAGGGCTCATTCTTCACCTCGATGAAAATGCCCGTTTGAGTTTTCTTTGCTATCTTCGCCATGTCAGCCCGGCCGGAGCATTCGCCATCTGCGGTGCTTAAAATGGGATATTCCGTAGTCCAGAAATCTTGCGGAAAAACGGGAAGGGCTTGGATGAAGGCCGCGCGGCGAGCTAATTCTGAAGCGTAGGGGAGGCCCATGGTCTCACAAAGCAGGGAGGCAGATAGATCGGCAGCAGGCGTTGTTGCTGGATTGTGGCTTTCGACGTGTTTCTGAAATGTGTGAAAGACTTGGTGGAGGGTGCGCAGGGGAAGGCCGGCGTGGCTCGGTGGGCGAAGGCAGAGGGTCGGTTCTCCTTGTTGCTGCCGTACTGGCCATACCGACCTCTTGCCGTACGAGGAGGGCGGCGGCTCTGTGAGTTTGTGGAGCTCATGCCACCGCAAGCAGAGTTTTGCCATGTAGGCTACCAGAAGTAAAGTTTCCACTGTGGCCCAAGGCTTGTCAGCAAAATGGGTCTCGGAAATTTGGAAAAGTGCATACGTGATAAAAGCTTCGGCGGAATGTATGGAGTGTGCCCGATAATCGCCTCAGCCTTGTCATAGGACGAAGCGAGTTGCGCCTCTGGCTCCAAACTTGCAAAGGCAATCCACTCCTTGAGGAGCCCCTGATCCCCCGACGCTAGTCCTTCCATAATCCCAGCGCTATACCGGAGGATGCCCAATGAGTCGTTTTTCATATTTTCCAGGTGGGCTTGAAGGTGGTCCTCGCGCGGTTTCTTCTTCGGAGAGAGGGTACCCGTCTCAGCAGGTGCGCTGCGTTTATTGGGGCGCACGTTGGTGGGGGTTGGGTGTTCAGAGGAGGAAGCCTCCGACGGGGAATCCATGTCCGTGGGGGAAAGATCTGATGGAGAAGGTTGCACTGGAGGACCTGAGGGGGGGGGTTGAAGGGCGTTCATGCGCCTTGCCACGTCGGAGGAAAGATCTGATTGAGAAGAAGGTTGCATTGGAGCACCTGAGGGGAGAGGTTCAAGGGTGTTTCATGCGCCTTGCGTCACTTTTGAAGAATGCGTCAGGTAAGCGGCCCAGACTGGTCCCAGAACAATAAAGCTTGCGTCTACCCGAAACTCCGACACGGGTAAGGTTGGCGAGAACCGCACGGTAGGAATTTCGCGCGCGTGCACTAAGGGACAAACGCTGCCAAACCAAACGATAGGCGCAAATGCAGGCAAGGTTCATCATGTATGTTTCATGGTAATAGTACTACAAATGGAATGAATTACTGTACAAAGTCTTTGGAATAGTCATCCTATAAAAGAGCTGCACTGCGTGGAATGTGAGGAAGCATAAGGGTGAACGTCTCCCATCCCAAGCTAGACCTAGACCGGTGGCCGGTCCACTGGGCGTAGACGAGAGCTAGGAGCTTGCAGTTGAAGCTTCAAGAAAAAGCACGGCCAGAGGCCCAAAAAAAAGGCAGGGAATTTGGGGAAGTGAGAGACCCCTGCACTCTGCAGCCCTGCAAACGGCACTCAACTGCATAGCCCAGCCCATGCTTGCTACAGACGTGAAGGGTCTTGCTGAGCCCTAGGGAGAAGGGCCCACTGCAGCGAATGCCGGAACTTCATGGCTGAGGCTGCTGGCGTCTTCTTTCTTTGGCGTATATCGGTCAACAAGCTCCTGCAGCGTGCAGATCTTTTCCAGCCCATCCTGCCATCGCGTCTCTTTGAGTTTCATCCTCTCATTGAACTCCTTTTTGCCAACCTTCTTGCGTAGATCTTCCTGCGTCTGAAAGTCGTTGTCGACCCAGCGAACTAGCCCACCAGGGCAGAACACTGTGAAGGAGAGTCTAACCTCCCCCTCGCCGACGGGGGTGTTGCCATGCTTGAGGAGGGCAGACGGAATAAGGATGTTGGCTCCAGGGGGGAATTGAATGAAAATCTTGAGTTCTTCAATCACCAAGTGCCCCCCTTGCTCTGGGTCGAAGGTCCCTAAGGCTATAATTGCGCACCANGGAGTGGGGAAGGTTGCTCTGGTCGCGGTGACCTTTGCAGCAGACTTGAGGGCCAAAGTTGAAGGCGGCACAGGGGAGGATGCAGCATTCAAAAGGCGGGGAGAGGAAGGGGCTGTGGTCGTATAGCTGTTCAAGCTTATTCTCGATTTCTTCATAAACCTTTGGGGACCAAGTCTTGAAAGAAGCTGGCATTTTGAATAGAAGAAGAGAGAGAAAGAAAACACTGATGTCAGCCACTGGCTGGGCACCAAGGGGTATGGACGGCTTACCGTCAGCAAAAGACGCCATTCTGCAAACGTCAGGGTCCTTCACCAGGTCTTCGAGCAGCTGGGTGCGCTTTCCGTTTGAAAGGTTGACAGGGGCAGAAGTCCCAACTCCGTGGAATATTCCGTGGTTCAGGGCGGCACTTTCTGAGGCTCACTTGTGGTGGAGCTCCTTGGCTGTAAATTCTGCAGCCTCCCCCACCTTTAAGATTTTGTCGGTGACTCGCAGCTGGCACTTCTCCGCAAGTTGAGCGGTTTCAGGTAGTGCCGAACGCTTCCGCAAGCGTTGCCGAACATGCCGGTCACACCTGCACCATTTCCAACTGGCGCATGAGCTATCTGGGCTTCCTCTCGATTGTTTTAGGCAAGGTTTCATCCTTTTAGACCACTGTGACAACCTAAAACTTGAACTGCCGAGTCGTACTACCTGCTGGATAACATACGATCTCTGCACGATTCCAGAAGGCTCGGGCTTTTGTACGACACTAAAAGGACTCAAGATTCAGGAAAATGATATTCAATGTACACGGAATGTACTTAGGACTGGTGGGGTCATTGTGATCCGAATGTGGTAGGTAACTATAAACACTTCGGAGTTTCAATGGATACACATGAACCGCCGGCCACATTCCTCTGTTCCATCACCGTCCATCTTCGTGCTCTCGTCTCACACTTGAAAGCTTGACTCGCACGGTAAGCTTTTATTCTGGCTTTGATTAAACCTCTATCGGAGGCTGACTGTGAGCTCAGGGTATGCGCACTCGATCTACTGACAAAAAGTTCACGAACGACAAGCTTGACTCAGCTTTCGACGAACAGAAGAGCCTCGTCTTGTCAGAGATTGGAGATGCAATTAGTCTCAAAGATAACACTTCTGTCCACTCACTGTACCATCATGTTGCGCCTGAATCGACAATCGACACTTTCCTCAAGAAGTCGCGTTTCTACAGCTTGGCGCAGCGCCGTTGGAAGCTCCCACGGAGTTGTTCTAAGCTGCTCAACAAAGATACCCATACCCCATTTCTCAACGTCTTCTCCTCTATCTTGAAGCATTTTTTGAGGGACTCTACAGCTCACGGGATGCGCGAGGTGGTCGACACGCACGCGATTGACCTCCGGCATCGTGAAGCAAATTCGGTCGTCCACCACTCGCGCCCGAGCCTTGTGATCAAGGCTGAAGGCCCATCTTTCCAGCTTCCGTACGCAATACCTGGAGAGAAGCAACACGAAGTCGGGTACTTTAACATTGCTGCCTGCATCGATATCTATGTGGGCGGTAATGAGTTGCCGATATCGGACCAGCTGGTCCGGGCTACAATCTATGCCAGGTGATTCTTTTCAGGTCTCCGGCTCGGAGCGGTTGCTGATAGTTTTGTATGTGTAGGCAAATATTCATCCACCAGCCGAACCGACGGTTCTTTCGCGTCCTTGTCCTCTCTGAGCAACATGTTCGCCTCTTTCACTTTGATCGCAGTGGGGCTCAATACACTCCATTGCTTGATTTTCACGACAACCCCCACACCTTTGTACGACTTGTTCTTGGCCTCAGCTCACTTGATGAAATCGATATCGGTCTCGACGCGAGCATCCAGTGGGCTACCGAGAACGGATGAAAAGTTAGTGGGACGGTCAAAGTTCGTGCCTCAAACAACGAGGAGATCATCTACCGGCTGGCCGCGATTCAACCTTTTTTCTTCAACGGTAATATACGTGGTCGCTCCACAATCTGCTGGCGTGTCCGCGATCCAATCACCGATGAAGAACTTATTGTCAAAGACTCCTGGAGGTCAGAAGACCGACTCTCCGAACACATATTCCTGCAGGACGCTGTTGGCATCCCTGGTGTCGTTCAGATGGTCACTTGCGAGCCAGATCGTTGCGACACCAAATCTCTGCGTGGATTTGGCGATGTTTTGCCAAAAGGCTTTCGAAACCGGATCGAAACACGAATTGTGACGAAGAGTTATGGGAAGTCGATCAGGAAATACACCTCTGCTAAACAGCTTTTTTGCGCACTTCGCGATGCTATCGCTGGTAAGTGGCCTTGCATCCTGATGTATTATCGACAAAATAATCAACCATCCGCGTCAAATAGGCCATATGGAACTGTTCAAGAAAGGAACAATCCACCGAGACGTGTCTCTTCAAAATGTGCTATTGGGAATGCCTGGAGCTGAACCGGGGTATCGCGGCATTCTCATTGACTTCGATATATCCACTCTGCGCCACTTGAAAAAGCCTGCGGATAGGCGAATGGTAAGCCCCGCATTCTATCTCCCTTCCCTTGAAAATTCTCATCTATTTTCCGTAGGGTACTCGCCCGTACCAGTCAGTTCCTGTGCTTTACAGTGGCAAAGTGCCCCATCCCCTTCCTCACGACCATCTAGACGATTTGGAGGCCTTCCTCTATGTCCTCGTCCATANTCNATGTTTGGGTATGACTCTAACGGCGCCGCCCACGCTATGGACGAAACAATTCTAGAATGGGAGGAGTACGAGAACGATTGTTGCAGGGTCGGTATCCTCAAGGAGGCCTACCTCACAAGACTATACGTCCCACCCAGGGTTTCAAAGCGTTGGCCAAGTCCTTGTGTCGATCTCGTCATCGCTTACGCGAGCTTCATCCAACCCCTCGTGCAGGATAAAATGATACTCAACCAGCTCACGCCTGCCACCAGAAACGGCCGGGAAGAAGTCTTTGCCGCCAATTCCATTCAGCACTACGCACACGTTTTGAAACTTTTCGACACAGCGATTGAAGCACTGGATAGGCCCGATACTTGGCGGGTTGACGATACATCTGACGAGGATGACAATGACGGCCGCTCAGATAGGTCAGATTCACCCCCAACAGTGGTGATATACGAAGCGCCAGTGTGGCGCGCTCTAGAAACTGATTCCAGCTCCCGGAAGAGGTCCTCAGATGAGAATCCGGATGATCAACCCCCGGCCAAACGTTCCTATTCCTCTAGTAGTCACAGCTCCGTAGCCACAGCTCCCCAACGCAGTCGTTCAAGTCGTGCGCGAAGACCCACATAGTCTCAATCTCTACTCACGGCTCGTTTTCACCTGTATATCCACGCCGATTTTGTGTGTCCTAAACTCTTCGATATTGACAAAAAACACTCCAATCATGTTTATCACCACTTTACTCCGACTTTACTAAACACTCAATCGACATCTGCCTTGTTACATCCGACTGTATCACTACGATGCGTGAACCAAACTCATCTCGACGTTTTGAAGAGAAAAATAATAGAAAGCCGAGCACCGAAAAGTTGTCGAGCAAGCTTCGACTTCATATGCAGGTACTTCATCTCGAACCAGGGCTTAAATGCGATGATTCCATAAGTATGCTGATGCAAAATCAGCATGGCGTCTCTTGCGTTCTACTTGAGATATCTACTGTATCCTTGAACGTGTGCGTGATTTTGAGTCGGAGGGCTAGCGTTCCATCAACATAGGACACCCACCACTCATTAGTCGAGCCTCTCTCAACTACTGCTGACGACACATGAGTAAAACACAACCATATTCGAGCCTACATCAAACGCGCGAGATTATATGACGTGAGATCGCTACTAAAAGCGCAGAGTTGGGGGCGGATCGTGTTCGAATTCAGAGAAATTGACAAAGTCTGACCTGGATCTCCACGGTAGCCAGGAGGCAATTCTGACTCCTTTTCCGTCTCACTGCCTCTCCTTCGGGGGCTACTATCAGGTCCGAGTGCGATATCCACTCTGAGTTGATATGCTGATTCGTAAGACGCTGCGTTGCTTGGAATAGCTAATTATATCCTGATTCCCCGACATATCTCGTCCGACTCATATCTGTTTTGAAGAAATTTGTATTACGTCGGGTTTGTTTTCGTTGCGTATCGGGACGACTCAGCTCAAGGCTGAGGACAGACCGTATCCTGATCGAAAGATTTATGGAGTCGTACACAGAGGCGAGATGCTCAGTGATATTTTCCGATGACTAAAGTTATAAATATATTGAAGACACGGCGAAAAAAGAGGTACATCAAACAAGCAGTGGCAACATGAGCTATACGCATAACACGAGGTGAGATGCTCTACCTCATGGATCATCCGACTTGGTGTTAGAACTGAAGCTGGATACCGATATTACAGACACGGTGATACAAGAAGTACACCAAACCGACGATTGCAATGTGAACTACTCCGAGTGTAACACGTCAGGCTGCACAGTTTGGTCCTCCTCCGAGTTTTGATCGGCCTTGCGCGCGAGGGGCGATGGTTGATGACCATTGTATGCACGCTTGGTCCAAGGTTTGGGAGTACGAAGCTTGACGTACAAATTATTCTTGCGAGTTGGAGTCTGAGGAAGAGCGTCGAAAGGACTACTATCACGCTTGGCTTCCCGCTGATCGTCTGGATAGTCTTCAGAGCGTCTCTTCAAAAAACCTCTGCCAGCATCTTCCGGGGACTCCGAAAAATCATGGTTTGGACTGGTGAATGGCAAAGAGAGAGGAGCTTCGTGCACATAGACCAGAGGGCTACTTGGTGCGCCTCCTGAGACAGGGTTGGTGTTAGAGCCTCCTGGTGTAACGGAGTCTGGACTAGAAGGTGGAATCACGTCGGTGTCGCTTCCGATTTTTCCGATTGCAGTGTCGAAAAGGCCGAGTACGAACTGATAATGCTCCCAGACCTGAAGCATCAGCCCGTTTAGGACGTCCTCCCTAATACCTGGCCTTTGGTTGGCAAGTTCCATTTTTTGCGAATGCAATTCAAAAAGCCAGAGCTTGTAGGCCGAAAGAAGCTTGATACAGGAGGGTGGCCAAGTCTTACATCAGAGCTAACGTCGAGGTAGCGTTGGCTAAGGTAACCCTCTTTGTTGAAAGCTTAAAATGCGGTAGGTAAACACGTCGGAGTTTCAACGCGGTCACATGCATCGCAATGCATGGCCTCAGCTTCAAGTTGAACTTGAAGTTGTTCAGAACGGCCACAGTCCCCTGCTCAATCATCGTACTCTCATCTCAGACTTGAACTCACTCCGTAAGATTTTGACCTTGATTTAGTCTGTATCAGATATTGATTGTGAATTCAGGGAATGCGCACTCGATCTTCTGACAAAAACAGCACGAGCATGTCGCTCGACCCAACGTTCGATGAACAGAAGAGCCTCATCTTGTCAGAGCTTGCAGAGGCAGTTGCGCTCGAAGATGACACTTGTATCCGCTCACTCTACTCTAATATTGCGCCTGAATCAGCTATCGACACTTTCCTCAAGAAGTCGCGTTTCTACAGCTTGGCGCAGCGCCGTTGGAAACTTCCACGAAGTTGTTCTAAGTTACTCAACAAAGATTTCCATACCCCATTTCTCAACGTCTTCTCCTCAATCTTGAGGCATTTTTTGAGGGACTCTACTGCTCAAGGGACGCGCGAGGTGGTCGACACGCACGCGGTTGACCTCCGGCATCGTGAGGTAAATTCGGTCGTTCACCACTCGCACCCTAGCTTTGTGATCAAGGTTGAAGGTCCGTCTTTCCAGCTTCCGTGCGCAGTACCAGGAGAGAAGCAACCCAAAGTTGGTTACTCCAACGTTGCTGCCTGCATCGATATCTATGTGGGCGGTAATGAGTTGCCGATTTCTGACCAGCTGGTCCGGGCCACGATCTATGCCAGGTGAGCCTTTTCAGGTCTTCGAGACAGAGCAGTTGCTGATAGTTTTTTATGTGTAGGCAAATGTTTATCCACCAGCCAAACCGACGATTCGTTCGCGTCCTTGTCCTTACTGAACAGCATGTTCGCCTCTTCCACTTCGATCGCAGCGGGGCTCAATACACGCCATTACTTGACTTCCACGACAACCCCCACACCTTTGTACGGCTTGTTCTTGGCCTCAGCTCGCTTGATGAGCTCGATATTGGTCTTGACGCGAGCATCCAGTGGATTACCGAGAATGGACGAAAAGTCAGGGGGACGGTCAAAGTTCGTGCCTCCAATAACGAGGATATCATCTACCAGCTGGCCGCGATTCAACCGTTTTTCTTCAACGGTAACATACGTGGTCGCTCCACAATTTGCTGGCGTGTCCGTGATCCAATCACCGACGAAGAGCTTATTGTCAAAGACTCCTGGAGGTCAGAAGACCGGCTCTCCGAACACATATTCCTGCAGCACGCTGTTGGCATCCCTGGTGTCGTTCAGATGGTCACTTGCGAACCAGACCGTTGCTATACCAAATCCCTGCGTGGGTTTGGCGATGTTTTGCCAAAAGGCTTTCGAAACCGGATCGAAACACGAATTGTGATGAAGGGGTATGGGAAGTCGATCAGGAAATACACGTCTGCTAAACAGCTTTTTTGCGCGCTTCGCGATACTATCGCTGGTAAGTGGCCTTGCATCCTGATATACTATCTATGAAATAATCGACCATTCGCGTCAAATAGGCCATATGGAACTGTTCAAGAAAGGAACAATCCACCGAGACGTGTCTCTTCAAAATGTGCTATTAGGAATGCCTGGAGCTGAACCGGGGTATCGCGGCGTTCTCATTGACTTCGATATATCCACTCTGCGCCACTTTAAAAAGCCTGCGGATAGGCGAATGGTAAGCCCCGCATTCTATCTCCCTTCCCTTGAAAATTCTCATCTATTTTCCGTAGGGTACTCGCCCGTACCAGTCAGTTCCTGTACTTTACAGTGGCAAGGTGCCCCATCCCCTTCCTCACGACCACCTGGACGATTTGGAGGGCTTCCTCTATGTCCTCGTCCATATCATGTTTGGGTATGACTCTAACGGCGCCGCCCATGCTGTGGATGAAACGCTTCTAGGATGGGAGGAGTACGAGAACGATTGTTGCAGGGTCGGTCTTCTCAAAGAGGCCTATCTCACAAGACGATACGTTCCACCCAAGGTTTCAAAGCGTTGGCCAAGTCCTTGTGTCGATCTCATCCTCGCTTACGCGCGCTTTATACAACCCCTCGTTCAGGATAAGATGGTACTCAACCAGCTCACGCCTGCCGTCAGAAAGGGTCAGGAAGAAGTCTTCGCCGCCAATTCCATTCAGCACTACACACACGTTTTGAAACTTTTCGACACAGCGATTGAAGCACTGGATAGGCCCGATACTTGGCGGGTCGACGATACACCTGACGAGGATGACAATGACGGCCGCTCAGATAGGTCAAATTCACCCCCAACAGTGGTGATCTTCGAAGCGCCAGTGAGGAACGCTCGAGAAACTGATTCCAGCTCCCGGAAGAGGTCCTCAGATGAGTATCCGGATGATCAACCCCTGGCCAAACGTTCCTATTCCTCTAGTAGTCACAGCTCCGTAGCCACAGCTCCCCAACGCAGTCGTCCAAGTCGTGCGCGAAGGCCCACATAGTCTCTATTCATGCTCACAGCTCTTTTTCATCTGTATATGTGCGCCGTTTTTGTGTACAATCTAAAACAAACACTCCTCCAATGTATATCACCACTTTACTCCATAGTTCCCCATCTCTTTGAAGTCTTCAATGTTATATCTTTTGATCCATGTTGCGCGAGTCAAACCGAGACCGCAACTTGAAATAGAACGTTATGGAACGGAAAAGGATTAAAAAAATACAAATTTGCACACTCAGCCAACGACTCCCTGGGACTCCAGGGCGCGCCTCAGAGTTTGGACTTATAATACAGGGCGAGTCGGGATACATGTTCGTGAATTCCCAGGGGCGACGATGAAGTCACGGTGTCTCGGTTTTCGTTTAAATGCATTCGTTCACCACTTGCGTTGGCCGTGAGTAGAATTTGAATGTGGCGTTTTGACAGCGGTCGATTATCTATTGCGGCGTTGAGCCGGTCGACTTCGAAATTAACTCTGACCTGGAAGGCCTTTCCTCTCGATTTTGACAATTCAAGGTCAAGTCACTTTCATCTCCCATCAGCATAGTGATGACTGTTCCATGGCGGCGAGCCTCAAAGGATCGGACCTCCCAACAAACTGTGTCCCAGTGGAAATTGAGGATTACTGACCAAGTCCCTGTATCGATCTCATCATTGGCTGTAACACATTCATCAGCCTCCTCATGCAAAACAGAGTGGAGCTCTCTCTATTCCTGCCGGCCGCCAGAGAACGCAGGGACAAGGTCTTCGCTGCCAAAGCCAATCAATGGCACTACACACACATCTTGCAACTCTCCGACACCGCCGTTAAAGCTGTATAGAGGCCCGATACTTGGCGGGTCTTCGATTCGTTCTCCGATGATGACGGCTCGGTGAATTGACTTCGCAGTGTACTTTAACCATCCCCGGCCATTGCTGAGCCAGCTTTCAGCCCGTTGGAGCCTCATCGCAGCTCTTTGATGAGGTCCTCAGAGTATTATTCGGATGACGTTTCAAATGGTAGGAATCGTCATTGCGCAACGCAGTAGCCGAGGTCCTATCCCAGGTCTATCGTCTCTATCTGTGCTCATGGCTGGTCTCGGGTATCGTAGATCCACTAACAACCCTACCGATATTTACACACTGTACTATCAACGATCAGTCGACATCTGCCTTGTTATATTCGACTGTATATTTACGATGCATGAAACAAACCCATCTCGACGTGTTAAGAGAAAGATGATAGAAAGTCGAGCACTGAAAAGTTCTCGAGCACGCTTCGACTTTATCGGCAGGTCCCTCAGCTCGAACCGGAGCTTAAATGTGATGATTTCTTCAGTATGCTGATGCAAAATCAGCATGGCGCTCTCGCATTCCATACTTGAGATATCTATGCTTGCTCGTGTGCGTAGTCTTGAGTCGGGCTCGGGCCAGCGTTCCATCAATATTGAACACTCACCACTCATCAATGTGGCCTCTCTCAACTGCTGCTGACGACACATGAATGAGACACACCAATATTAAAGCCTACATGAGGTTACATGACGTGAGATCGCTAAAGCGCAACTTAGTAAAGTACTCAAGCCTGACAAGAACGGTGGACAAGGGTACGTACGTGAGCTTGGACTACTGATCTTGCTCTCCGTTGAAAACTTTCGACCAAAGGGGGACCACCTTGTCCTCGAGCAGAGGTACAAGCTTTCGGACGAGAGAGAGGCGGGGTCTTCGGATTATCGTGCCCACACTTGACTTCCTGCTGGTCATCTGGAGCTTCTTCTAAAACGCGCTTCCGAGGGACTTGGTCCCCTTGAAGATCGATAAAGCGGGATACGGTGCCTGGGTTGCGAGTTTCCGACGGGATGGCGTAAAATGGGTTAGGGCTGGACGGCGCTCCAGAGAAATAATTCGACTCAGAACTGCTATATGACATAGACGTCTGCTCCTCAGGCACTCTGTTTGGCTCCCTGTCGAGATCTTGAGTCGGACCTGCACTTCATGTCTTCGGTGGCAATAGTATTGAGACCCAAAACAAGCACGGTGACCGCAGCGGAGTTCAAACGGTCGCAAGGGCTGACATAATTCGTGTTTGATCGGTCCGCCGAGTTTTTGTTCTTCCACTGGACCATCCTCATTGACGAGCATGCGAACGCGATCTTTTGGCATGACGGCCCCATCCGTGTCTATTGACAGCAGCCTTGATGAGCAGAAGAGACTGGTCTTACCAGAGCTCGGCGAGGTTATCAGTCTGGACGACGATGCATTCCCCCGCTCGCTTTATCACCAACTTACTCCTGAATCGGCCATCAATGACTTCTTGAGAAAATCGCGTTCGTACAGCCTGGCGAAGCGTCGATGGAAGCTACCGCGGAACTTCACAAAACTCCTGAACAACGACTTCCACTCACCATTCTTGAACATTCTTTCGTCCATCTTGAACCACTTCTGGAATGAGTCGATTGTGCGCGGTACACGCCTGGTGATTGATAGCCATGCGACTTCCCTCCCTCATTGCGAAGCCGGTTCCACAACCCATTCCTCACGACCCAGCATCGTGATCAAGGCCGAAGGACCATCTTTTCAACTTCCTGATTCGGAATCAGGACAAACCCCAGCCGCCATTGGATTTTCCAATGTAGCTTCGTGCATTAACCTGCAGATCCAGCAAGCCGAGACCCCTGTGTCTGAGCAACTGATGCAAATGGCGATATATGCCAGGTACGTCCCCCGAATATCTGCTCATTATGTTTTATTCATGATCTTTCGCATAGGCAAATATTCATTCAGCAGCCCAACCGACGATTCGTTCGGCTGCTGATTCTCTCCGAAGAACACTTTCGTCTATTCCATTTCGACCGCAGCGGTGCTCAGTACACTCCCGCCATCAACTTCCACGACGAACCTCACACCTTCGTTCGCCTGATCCTTGGCCTCAGCTCTCCAGACGAATCCGATATCGGCCTCGACTCGAGCATTCAATGGATGATTGAGAAAGGGCGAAAAATCGGCGGCACATTGAGGACCCGGAGAGCTGACGGCGCCGAACTCGTTTATTCACTTTCGAATGTTGCACCCTTCTTCTTTCGCGGCGACATGCGCGGTCGCGCCACAATTTGCTGGAGCGTACGCGATCCTGTCACTGGCGAAGACCTCGTTGTCAAGGATTCATGGAAGTCTGAGGATGTCGTATCAGAGCACCTATATCTTCAAGATGCAGTTGGTGTTCCCGGCGTGGTGCAGATGCTTTCATGCGAGCCTGATCGCGACGAGACCAGGAATTTGCGTGGTTTTGGCGATGTTCTGCCTCCAGGATTCCATAACCGGGTTGAAACACGCATCGTTATGAAGGCCTATGGAAAGCCCGTGCAGAACTTCACTTCGGCGGTGCAATTGCTGTGCGCTCTGCGTGATGCTATTGCGGGTACGTGCTTCCGTGTCCTATTAATTCACTGGGTTATACTCAATCACTTCCGCATAGGTCACATGGAATTGTATAGCGAGAAAGGTACTCTTCACAGGGACATCTCTATCTACAACATACTATTAGGGAAAACTGGAGCTGAGCCAGGTTATCGTGGGGTCCTAATCGATTTCGACATGGCCATTCATTATGGCTTGGAGGCGTCAAATAAGCCCGAGAACTGGCAAATAGTACGTCCTATTCTGTTCTTCTGGATGCGCTATGTTTCTTAAAAACATCAAGGGTACCCGTCACTTTCAGTCCGTGGCTGTCCTATCGAGCAGCGAATATGACGAGCCCCTTCCCCGTGACCATTTAGACGACTTGGAATCATTCTTCTACGTCCTTGCCCACATCTTCTTGGCATATGACCCCCAAGGCATCTTTCACTCGCTTTCCATCAGGCTGGAGGGTTGGGACCATAAAGACCCTCTATTAGTGGCAAGTCGCAAAGAAGCGTTTCTTTCGTGGACTTTACCCCCCGTTACTGTCGAGAAGCGTTGGCCAATCCCATGCATCAATCTCCTTCTAGCTTATCAAGCCTTTCTCCATCCCCTCGTCCAGAAAAAGTTAGACGTCAACCAGCGAGACCCCGACGTCAGGAAGGAAAAGGCCAAGATTTTTGCCACCGATGTCGTTCAGCACTATACCCATGTTCTCCAGCTTTTTGATGAGGCAATTGACATGCTAAACCGGCCTCCAGAGTCCTGGATACTTGATAGCGATCTTTCTTCTCCTTGTCCCTCTCCCTTAACGAATTATGCACGCATTGTTGCGAAGTCGGCAACTTTCCCTTATTGTGATAATCCTTTGAAGAGGCCTTTAGACGATTACCCCCATGACCAGCCTGCAGCTAAGCGCTCCGACAGTCCTCGAAGATCTCGTAGTCCTGTCTCACCCCTTCCTCGTCGTAGTCCCCACATTTCCCCTGTTGCGCGTAGCCCTTCGCAACTTCCACTTTAATTTGATGTCCTCGAACTCTTTGTGTATTTACTGCGTGTATTTTTCTCATAGATCCTACCCAATAGACCATTGACCAATCTCAGTAACTTCACGGTGACCTCTTTATGGTCCGCTTCTGCCTTTGCCAATCCCCCTCGACTGTGAGCTCGCAGGTATGCACATTCTTCATCGCACTTCTACCGCCGACCCTGGCAATACACAGCGACTCGGCGATAGGCTGGGCGTTTCCCCCTTCAACCTGCCGATTTTCGGCTTCAGGATCGGGCTCTCCCTGACGCTGCCCCCCAAATTCACTGTGCTAGACTCAACGTTCGTCAGAGCTACACGATTATGGTCTAGGGCTAATTCAAGAAATGGAACTTTACAGTTGTCCTCTACAAGCTAAGGAAGATTGTGAATGTACCGCTGTATCCAAGACCGAGAAATGGTGAGTTCTCGAACCCTTCGTTGCACGTTACGATCAAGTCCCTTCTCGTGGCCGTGTTGGACCGATTCAGATTAGGGAGCTGTATAAACGACAGGTAAACTTTGTGACTAATGCGCATCCTACTCGCTGCACGTCTCTCTCGATAATTCTTTATCAAGCTCGAATGCTGTTAGTTCCTACCTATCCTGTGAAGCCCGCTCGGACTTAATTTCGATTACTTAGGAGTCAAAGAATATGATTACCGAGTACCGAACGTGTACATTGACTACTTGGAAACCGCATATCACGCTGCGAAGCATGCATGCTACTAGCGGCTGCCAGTGACGATGTACATACCGACACAATAACACTAGTCACTCTCCGAGGCATCTGAGGGCTCRGGCGAGGCAGCAGACACACAGAGTTGAGCGCCGGCAAGTGGTTCCAAGTCTTGAACTTGGACAAAGGCATTAACTTCGCGACACGAGGGAGTCGGTGTCTCAGGCTCCGGAGTTGGTTCGCCATCGCGTCTAAGTGGGATCCCAAGGCGCCTACGCTTGCCTTCTGGCTGATAAAAGTCCTCCGAACCCCGCTTTACTCCTTGAAGCTCGAGTAGACGATCTAGACCCCGGTTGGTAGGTGGCCAGCGCGAAGGAACTTCGAAAATCCCAGGGCTGCTAGGAGCTGCGTCGGTGCTACAGCTAGATAATACACGGCATCGTCGGTCTTCCTCCTCTTCGTGTTTGAGCTGTAAGATTGCCTCATCGAAAAGTTGCTGAACCGATCGATAATGTTGCACGACTTGTTTCATCAACTCCTTCACTTTTTCCACCCTGGACTCTG
>SDEE01000915.1:0-17425 GCA_004126415.1 Candolleomyces aberdarensis
TATGACCAGACCATCAGGCTGTGGGATGCTTACACAGGACAGTCAACTTCAGAGTCAATGACAGGACATAGCAAATTGGTCACATCTGTTGCATTCTCTCCTGATGGCAAGTACATTGTCTCAGGCTCTTATGACAAGACCATCAGGCTGTTTGATGCTCACGCAGGACAGCAAGCTTTGGAGCCAATGACAGGGCATAGCAAAAATTTCACATCTCAGTCATTTTGTTCACAATTTCTATCTTTGCACAGCTATCCAGCTGGAGCCTTTACACTCAATGACATTGGCTGGATTCAGAACTCCTTAGGAGATCTTCTGCTCTGGGTTCCATCCCATTGTCTAGCTGGTCTTCTTCAGAAACACAATTGTCTCACCATTGCAAATTTTCAGACCACCAAGGTTGAGCTCACCAATGCAATTTATCATGGTCTTGACTGGCTCAAGTACGTCCCAAAATCTCTGCTCTTTTTTATGTATTAACCCTCCCTCAAGGTGCAAAGAAGCTTCTCCAAGTCATCAAACACATGAGAATTGGCCCATTACTACTATAAGCTCTGCCAATCATGATTATGTCCTGTGACTTACCATGCTTAGGTTTAAGCTTAACTACACATTCCATTCTCTCATTTGCCCAAGAATTGCTTTTTTGTTTGACTGTTATTCTACCCCCTGTTTTTTATACTCTCTGTAATCTTTGCATTCTACTCCATTATGCCATTCTCTTTGTGTTTATACTGCGACCATGAATGACAGTTGTGTCAAAGTATTCACAGCATCATTGGACAAACATCACTGTGGACTCAGCCCTTTATGACCTTGTGTTTGACCATTTCAATTGACATAACAGTGGTAATCTTTTTTTATCTTTGATCTCAGTATTATCATTCATGTACTTTATGTTGTCATGCAGACCAAACCACCAAACTCATGTTTCATTCCAAAGTGATAGCACTCAAAGTGTAAGCTTGAAAGCTTAACACCAATTAAGATTACAAGACTCCAATGTGTGTGAATAGATTTTGTATAAGAGATCTAGAGCAGTGTTGCCTTGACCAAGCCTTTGAGTGCTTCCTGAGTCCTGGGAGATGTCTAAGAGACAACATTGCAATGGGACCAAAAGTAAGGTACACATACAATAAGTATCTCACTTTATGTGGAACACACAAACTGACTGTATCCTCAGAACCAATGAGTTTTGTCATCGTTGTTGCAAGTGAACATTTCAACAGAGACCTGGCCTGTATACCTGGATCCTGATGCCCTAAAAGAGCAAGACAAGGCTTGTGTTTATTGTGTGCACTAAGTGTGGAGTAAAACAAGTAACCAAGAAAACTACAAATACCCCTATAAATTGCATATCAAGTTGTAAATCATGGCCACAAATGTCTGAGCAACAATGGACTACAACAGTGTTAAATTATAGCAGCCAGTAATGTAATGAAGTAGATCCTCAGCTGCACCACCAATTCACAGAAAACCTAAGAAATTTGGAAGAGTTTCAGAAATTAGGACTATTCATACCCAATTTTCTTTCAGAATTTTGTCAGTCTTGTGAGTGACCCTCAGATTGCTGAGAATTTCAATGGTGAGATTTTTCCTGATAAGCTGTGTTCTTCCATTGGCAAGATGAGAAGTGCATTGACAGTTGTTACTTATGATTGGTCCTAGGGTGCCAAACAGATTCTGGAAGTGGCTCCTTGCTTTGTGTTACTGACAAAGGAGATGACTCAACTGTTGTCATGGTCACAGTTTAGCATCAGTCACCATCCAAAAAGAGATTTTTTGAATATTTGTGCAAGTTTAAATAAATGGGAATACAGTTGTGTGCATAAAGATCTGCACAATACAATTTTTGAGCGCACAAGCTAGCCAGGTTCCACACCAAATGTGATGGAGTGTGGTAGAATCTAGACACTGGTGTTATGGTATACTCCAGATTCCCCTATCTTTCTCTTCTCTTCTTTCTCTTTTAAGCAAACTCTCCTTTATCAAAAAGATACTATTTCATTTTCATTTCAACAGACTGTGTTATCTCTTTTACCTTGACCCTAAAAACTCATCAAACCCTTGTAAAACTCTTTTACTTTGACTTAAATGTATTACTAGCATTCAAATATTGTGTATTTGGTTTTGAATCATTTGATTTATCTTCAAAAAGCGGCAGGGACTTTGCAATCAAAGTCCAAGCACAAACTCAGATCAATAGTAGCTTGCGGATTGCTTACTAACTGTAACCAATCCACACCGCTTTGTGAACACTTTGCGAATTCTCTAATACCTTCCAAAGTGTTCTATCTCAATCTGGAACCTTCAGTTCCTTTCTTTCTTCTTCTCAACTCTCCTTTTACTTTCTATTATCTTCGAGTATCTAGAAATTACAGTAGTATATAACTAGCTTGTATCTAGACAAAATAAGACAAGTTTACTTACTGATATTCCTACCCACTTCCATGTATAGCTCTGCACTACACAGAAACTCGTCAGTTAAAGCATTATGCTAACTCGAACGAGTCTGTAGGAAGGAATACAATTGTAAGCTACCTTTACTCAAACATCTCAAGCATTCTAAGACTTGAATATCTGAAAATCTTCACTAAGGAACCTGTGTATTCAGAAGAATACACCAAAGTTAAGCATTAAAACTATATTTAACAGCCAGATCTCAGCTCAATGTTCAATGTACGAGTCTCTTATTTAGCAAATATTCATATATGTCATACCAACTCTGCATTGCACACCCTCAAAGCACTGGCACTAGCAAGTGTGACATCACTCATCACCAGTCACATCAACCTGTCAACAACAGAGGAGGGAAAAAATGGTGCAGACTGTCATGCAAATGACTGTAATCAAACAGATTCTGTAAAAATATGATATGGGTCAGACAGCTTGGTAGTGATTAAACAAATCACTTACTAGAGTACTTAGAAATAACCAACAGTTTTGAACACACCCTCTTCAAGCAATCTGAGGCAGCTGACGAATGCCCTGTTGGTCCAAACCCTACCAACAGGTTGGGTTAGCAAGTACCAACAGGTTGATATTTGCGTGACCTCCAAGCACGTGTTGGTGATGGAGGGTTATTCAACCCTCCATCTTCTGTTTTTTCCATTGAGTAAACTACAAATGTGTATATAAACTGTGTAGAAAGACAGGACTGGAATGTATTACGACTGTGTTACTGGTAGGAGAGAAGGAAGGGGTCCCAGCCCTTGACATATGTACATGGAAGGTGTGGTGTTCCCTGATGGCCACCACCTGGAGGGTCTATACCACCCCCAAAATGCTGTTGGTACTATAGAAAGCATTACAGTACCAGGTTTTGAATAATTCGGATAACCGTTGACTCACCTGTGGGGCTAAACGGCCCCCACCAGTGGGCTTCTCTGACCCCCACTGGTGGGGGTTTGCGTGACTTCGAACACGTGAAAATGGTGGGAAGCCAGAGGAGATACTGGCCACTGTATACCCGATACGTAATAATGTAAAATTGAAATGAAACGGAATATTTTAGGAAGGCATTGGGGATGTCACAGAATCCATCTGGAAGGCTCCCATGGCAGCAAAAGGTGCCAGAGATGGCTCATCGAGGTACTCTACAACCACAAGCTGTTCACTCGTGCTTCATGGAAGCAGGTTCGCACTTCCAGCCGAAGGCCTGCACACATTGGAAGACATCGAAGACCTCGGCCCTTGGTTTCCGAGACACATCAAATGTCGGCAGACTGAGGAGGAGGGCCGCCCAGCCTTCCAGTGGCGAACGATGTAGATCTTGAAGGTATGCGTTGCTTCCTGGATCTCTGACCCTGTCGGTGCAGAAGGCAAACGGTGCTGCTGCTGTGGAGGTATTCAAGTACTGGAATATATGTCCATACATAATCTCTATCGAGCTGTCACGAAGGCTCCTGGAACCTCTGTCATGAAATCATCTCAAAAGCTGAAGGTAATTTGAGCATCTATAGCGCTCGTAGCTCGAGAATGGAAGTAACCAGGAACGCCAAGCGCCATATTCCGCTGTAGAATGCATAGTACAATAATTTCGTGATAGTTGAGCGGTACGACTTGGAGGATGTCACCAGCACCATACTATACTCCTAGCGAGATGTCGGAAGAGGGACTAGCCTTCGACTATGTCCTGTTGAAGGCAACGAAGAGCTGTGGGACCTCTGAAATCCACGCCCGGTTCAGTCTAGACGTTGTATAGATCATCCACTTGCGCCATCTACTGACATCTGAAGGTATGGCTCGCTTCTTTGATCTCCGACCCTGTCGGTACGGAAGGCAAACGGTGCTGCCACCGTGGAGCTTTTCACATACTGGAGAATAGGTTCCTACATAACCTCGGTCGAGCTGTACACCGAGGCTCCTGAAACTTCTGTCGTGAAATCACCTCATACGCTGAAGGTGGTCTGAGCATCTACAGCATTTGCAGCTCAAGAATGGAAGTGACCAAGAACGCCAAGTATCAGATTCCATTGGAAAACGCATAGCACATGAGCTTCGTAATGGTTGAGTAGTACAACTCGGAGGATGTCAGCAGCACCGTGCTAGACTCACCGCGAGATGTCGGAAGAGGGGCTGACCTTCGACTACGTCTTATTGAAAGCAGCGCGGAATTGTAGGGATCTTCCGAATGGGCTTCTACCCGGACCCAATTCGGTCTGGAAGTTGTATGGATTGTCCACATAGGCGATTTATCTGAGATCTGAAGCAGACGAAAAGAACAATCCTTGCTAATAGATTGCTTTCAACCCACCTAGTGAGGAAGCTGAGAAGAGCTTCAAATCCGACCAGATTAGCTCTGAGAGGTGCCGGAAGGCCACCGTAGTCCCCATCACACGTTTGCTGACGTTGGTGGAAACTCCGAGAAAGCTTGTGAGGGGATGGGAGGGCCTTTCTACCTTCCGGGAAGAGGAATAACATGAATTCTGAACATTGGAGTGCTTTTGGCTGTCTCATGATGTTGGCATGGAAGTTAAAACTACAGAGGGTTCCACGGGCTGGAAGTGAATTATCCGTTCGTAACTAGGACATAGGCTACTACGAGTGGATATTGACGATGATTGCATATTGAGTCACGGTGGCTCTGACAACTTCTGGTATTGAACGCATGGGGCAGAACTTGCTGATGGCTGCTCTAGCTGCGAGATGGCTTCTCTGAAAGTATCCTGTATGCCTAAAGTGTTCTCGGGCTAAAAACGGCAGTAAGTTGGAACTCCTGTCTTGCTCTACTCAGTGAAAAGATGCCTTGAGAATGAAGGGTAGCGGGATCTGGAGGGATCTGGTTAGTGCTATGAGGTGGGTGCTGACCTGCGACTGCAATGCGATGGTAATAGCCAATTATCTGAGCTCTGAGGACCAATCGAGCACCGACGCTTCAATCAACGAAAGCATTATGGTGGCATTGACGGTCACCTACATTCATGGGAAGTCAGAGTGAGCTTCTCAATTCGTATGGGAAACAATTTCGGTAGTTGTGCGTATCACTCACATGTGCTAATCGCCCGAAGTCTGAAAATGATGAAAACGTCGATCCTCTAAACGATGACGGAGAATGACGTAGATTACACTTGGCATACTGATTGGGAACTTGGGGCATGCTTCGACGCCGTAGCAGATTCGATTTCGGAAGCTGTGGTGAACGCCTGTATGCCCATGGTCTGAGATCTGAAGCTGATGGGAACGCCGGCCATCTGACTGATGTGAGTGATTGGCGAACAGAAGTCGATATACACCCCGCACACCAGTCGGGAAGCTGAGAACTGCTGCTGATCAGTTTATGGAAAACGTCTAGGACACGCAAATGTATCCGTTGCTGACATCGTGGGAGAGGGTCGGGGTGGAGAACATCACCCCTCTGGCGGAGTCTCAGTAGCCAGTAGAGCTCGTTGACCTTGAGCCAGCTCGAGGGTCAAAGGCAGCCTTCGAATACACACGGTGACCACGACGTCATGATTGCTATTAGCATCACTCTTAGGCTATCATAAGATACTGATTTGAGCACAAAATGCGCTCCATTTGAAGTTAGGCAAATATCGAAGACTTAACGGAACATTATTGGAGGGCTAGAATGTGTCCGTCCTACATGCGAGGTATGAAGTCAGCGGGCGCTTCCTCTCAAGCGCGCAAATCAGTCAGTTGTAAAAGGGCGTCGGGATCACCTGACCGTTGTGAATGCGCTGGTTATTGCCCCCGAAAGATACTGCCAGCCGGGCGCCCTGTCATCACCTTGTCCATTCCTGCCGGCAATGTCGTACATTTCTATTGAGAATCAAGACCTATATCACGCTCTCCAACAAATAGGCAATCTCTTTCTCTATTCAACGACCCATTCGGGGTTCTATTGGGCTTTTTGGTATGTCTTTCTGTTAATTAGAAGAAAGCGGAAACCCAACTCACCGTCTTATCCAGGCCATACGATGAGGAGGAAGGTGGTCCCGTTCATCCTGCCCGTCTTGTGCAGTGGTTGAGTGTTCGAAAGTTAGGCTGGCCCTGCTTTTGCACCGTGGATGGCAAGGCACCGTTTTGCACGTTTGTCAAGAAGCCCGATGAGTGCAGAATGGCATACTGCGGCCAGATTCCGTCCAAGTGCTCCTTTCAAAGTCAGTATTAGCATCCTAGTGTGAGATAGAGACCCCACTGACCACACTACTTCAGTAAATCTTTCAAGCGCATATCTTTACTCAGCCAATTTGGCTGAATTTCCAGAGATGATTCCTGGTCAACACAAAGCCGACTTTGAGCGAGCCGCAGTCCGTCAACAGGTTGTCTTCCAGACCGAAGATTTGGAAAGGTGTGAAAGGATTCAATCCGGGGAGGAAGATGGGAACCCTCTCGAAGCGTTTGGTTACTTAGTGGGGTGGATCGGGGAATATACTGACGTGCCGCAAGACGAACATGAGTGGGAACCAGAGGTCTATGGATGGCCAACTCGAGACAACATTCCGAATTATGTGGATGAAGGCGAGGAAGATGAGGAGTAATACCACTGTCGTACAATCGATGTATTCCTTACCAGAATGGAGTGTTCTAATTGCGCCTCATTTTTCACAGGCCTCAACAAAGCCAGATATCATTTGAGTTTCTGTATACGAAGACGATTCCACATCGACAGGAAAACCTTTGTGTAAATAATAGCTCGCTCTTGCGACATATAGCTAACAGACTTTTGGATTCGCCTCAGCCCACTGTTCCCGCATTCCCCAGCACTTGAATTGATAGCAACCAGTCGAGGGTCAACGTTGGCGTACTCGGATAAGAACGCAGCTGGACTGCACTTGGTGTGACCTGCCGAATGGAAGTGGTCAATCGCAAAGAGCGTATTCTTGAAGAATTCAGGTTCTCGTAGCATGCAGTAGGGGCCAAGAGCACAGGCAAAATCATAGATGACCCGCCTAGGTGCCACAGGCCAGCGTGTCACCATTGCAGAAAACACATCATTTCGACCTTCGCTCTCTGGTATGCAGTGAAAGCCGTAGCATACACTGTGTGTGCACCAAGCAACCATGATACCTCCTGTGAGTCTTCGCTCGCCATACTGACTGTAGTACTTCCCGCACCTATCCCCACGACGTGTTGAGCTTGATGTATCTTTTCCCTGGTCACCTTTGAGACGTGGATACTGTGGTCGGTGCCGTATTTGGGGTAAGCTATAGTAGCATCCAGTCTGTGAAGAAAAGAACGAGCATTCAGCCACCCTACTAAGACATTCTCATAGGGTAATGACGGTGTACTTACCAGCTTCCAGTCAGATCCTGGGTCTTCACTATTGAGTTTAGATCTGGGATCATCTAAACGGAGGACTTCAACAGAAAGTCCCCTGAGAGTCCTGGACGCCCTTTCGTGGAGCCATTGAGCCACCGGAATGAGAGGCTCTATGTCTGAGTCCAACTGGAGAACTTGATAGAGTGCCGGTATTGTTACGAGCTTGGTGACCTGAGCTCGGCACGGATTGGAAAGGAAGTGGCCAAGATCGTCCAATGAAGATCCATTAATCATCTGTAGAATCGACTCCTCTGCTGCAATCTAGGGAGAGTTAGCTTAGAAAATAGAACAACATTATGACCGTACCTGCCGAAAGAGGTTACGATAGGGTGCAGGTACAGCCTTCTTGTTCAAGATAGCGACGGCGCCAAAGGTCTCCCGAAAAAGTGTTGCCAAAGCAGAGCATTCAATATTCAGTTTCTCGTAAACATCGTTGACACGATTCAGATGTTCGAGCATGTGTTGCGATTGGCGATGGCGGCGTTCTTTGTCTCGATCAGAATCGGGAGGCTCTGTGTCGCTTCCCTCGTCCGAAAGAAACTCGTCAAGTTTGGGTCCCTTCAAGACCTGTCGGAGTTGCCCTCTCAGCCGTATATCGGGGATGAGCTGTTGCTTCGGAAGTCTTTTCACATTACTTCGAATGATTGATTGAGGTGAGTGTTCAGTTGGTGGAGTAAGGGTTGATGAAACGTGTTTTCGCCCAAATGCGAGGGTTATTCCGTCCCAAATGACTGTTTCTGGAGATAGCCCGCAGCGAACACAAGTCATATCATTCTCCAATGCCATTTGTCCAGCATAGGAGAACCAAACGGATCGAAATAGATCCTCACCCATAAATACGGCTCCGGAGACGGAGTACCTATGTGCAACAACAGCTACAAAGGCAGTGAAGGGCGTCTCCGAGGTTACAAATGATATCGTGTACTCGTCCAAAAGCTCATGGGAGACCAGAATGCTGTTGTTGTAGTTGAATAGACCCTGGGTGCGCAAGTCGGGACCAATGTAGCGACGTCGGTTACGTGGACAAGTCGGGCAGCGTTGGAGCTCGATCTGAGCGTCAAATACCGCGTGTAGAGCAAAGATACGACAGTGCCGGACTGCAGTTGGCTCGGATGGATTAAGGAATGTCCGTCCTGAGGGGCATGGGCATGACGCCTGAGGATCAAGCGCTATAGTCGCAGATGGAGGGGAGCGGAATGGTGGAGGACGAGGGTATAATTGGGGGTCTGATTTCAGCAATATTGATGCTGGGGGCAGCACTGGCAGGTGGGAAACCGCTTCTCTTCGAGTGATAGAAGCTAAAAGATTGACTATTAGACCTCACAATAAAGACATTGAAAACCGACAGACCTAGTGCTTGGGCAGTCTCAACCCCTTCTAGAACTTCATCCAAGTCTCCCTCGAGCGTTGTAGTGAGCTCTTCAAGGATCTTGAAGCAGGCCTGAACATGAACACATATTGCCTTGCTGTTTGGATCCTTAGAGCATCGCCAAGCCCAGCGGAGTAAGCTCTTCCAGTATGTGTGACAATGGCTCTGCCCTTCAGCTGCGAGGACGAGAAGCTTCGGACTGAGAACATAGTTAAAAACTCGTTCACATTGGGAAGTTGTTGTCGGAAGTATAGTACAGCATCTATAATCGTAGATATAAACATGGACTGATTCTGATTAATGACAACGTACCGGTGGAATCAACTCTCAGAGTCCTTCCCTGTAGTAACCTTTCTATGTCATACTCCTTGAAGAAAGTCTGATGGATACAGAAGTCGCGTGCTGCTTGAGGACAGGTACATGCGACATGGAGCTCAGAGTTGATGATGAGGTGCTGCAAATGATACCAACCCGCCTGCGCAAAAGGTGTGAAGGAGGCAAGCGAAGCGTAAGGGTTAAACTCACAGTAGCCTGGCAGCGCTGAGTATCCCATCCTTCAACAGCAAAAATGGACTCCGCCACTCGGTAGAACCCAGCAGAGAAGGCCTCCACTGCGTCCAGATAAGACGCAACATCATTGTCGGAAAATCCGACTGCTGAATTAGCGCCCAAGATTACTGGCGCGGCGCCATCAGCAAGGTCCGTCCCTGATGAACCGGCCAATCCAAAATTGTCAAAGGTCCCCCATGGCTCTACTACAGGTTCCGGCGTTGTTGGATGACCCGAGTCCTCCTCTCCTCCATCAGGTTCGGATTCCCGTGGCGTTGGTGTAGCCTTTGGCCGACGTTTCAAAGGCCTGACATACCTCTTGGTCGCCTTGGTGGGTGATGCATCAAAGTCGCCCTTGGCAGAGCTAACCAGGCTATCTGGATAGTCGAAGGGCTGAGCCTCCACAGGGTCGTCAAGATCCAACACCTTGGATGACCGCTTCCGAGACATTGGGTGGGAGGGAGCAACTAGGTCCGTAGTGTGCGTTTCATCTTTCTCAAATATTGTTGATTATTGATTCCACCTTCAACGTGCTTCATCATTTTCTCACCATTCCCCGTTTGCAATCTCATTACCACTTTCGCCGCATGATTGATCCTTTCAGATCTCAAAGAAACTTTGCGGTCCTGCGGGACCGCTCAACAACATCTATCTGGCATAAATAAGCCTTGAACCCAAGATGTAAGTTTCCCATAGCTATGCCTGTCACTCCCCGTAAATCGCGCAACCGAGACCGTCCCCCAGCTGTCATCAAGGCCACTCGACAACCTCAGCGTTGTCGTAGGTGCCCGAACGCACCTTTGCGCTCCGAATGTGAGCATGGTTTCGGACGACCTCGCTCTACGGTGAGTATATATATGATATCCATTTCGTTTGAATACTCAACACCTTTTTTACAGAATGCTGCTGCAACTCATTCCCCTCAGTCTCTGCCCGAGCTTGGCGCGAATTTATCCTCTGCTCAGGAGATGGGTGTCCCGTCAACTCTGCCAGGTCTGCTTCCTGCCGCTGAGATCCGGGTTGGGGCAAACTCTACTCCTGGCCAGGATATTGGTGCGACTCCGACCGTCCGCCTGGAGCTCAGCGCCACCAGTGTCTCTGCTCCACCCGAGTCCGAGGTGATTGATCCTGCTCTTCTTGCCCTCGGTCCAAGTCCTTTGTCGTTGGATCTACCAGACAGCCCTCAGATTGCAGAGTCGGTTTCTTCCCGCCGTGTATACCCTTCGGACACACGGGCCATCCATGGCTACATTGAAGGTGTGGGTCGAGGAAATGAACCTGCTCGTAAGTTTGCAATATTTAACCACCTTCCGTCTTCTAACCTTAATATCAGAGATGGCTCGAGTTCGCCCTGCAAAGCCACTGGATAGGGATCAGAAGAAGGCGATGAAACATTACGACAAATGGACCAGAGACCTTTTCACGCGGGTGAGTTATGCTCTGTCTTGGTTCGTGGATTTGACTGATCATTCCATAGTGCGAATCCATCTCGAATAGTACCGGATGCTGGATGTATGTCGCTGTCCAGCATCCGTCATCACGTACTCCCTTCCTCCACTTTGCGTCTCGAAAGGTTCGCAGGGAAGCTCCTGAGGAACTCAGAGACATTCACCAAGACATTAGCCGCATGATGGTACTGCTCAAGCGTGCTGATCGATCCAAGAACCTCGACTTCCATCGCCAGCATCAAGAGGCTGAAGAACAGGCAAGGCTTGCTACTGACCAGGCGACTAGGGCTGAGTCTGAGGCTGAACGCTTGCAAGCCGAGTTGGCTGCTCGTGAGCGTATTATCAGCGCGTTACTTTTAGCCGCTAGACCTCCTTCTGCAAAGAGTTAGATTAGTCTCGTATTTCGATTTAGCTCCCAATAGATTCTTGTTTTATTCATACATAATCTTTATTGTAAGAATAACAACAAGCTGACGAGAGTCAGCCTGAATGGACCTTAGTTGCACTTATTTCGTTTAGACGGCAATCTTTGACGGAAAAACCACACCGATCATGCATTTAGATATGCGAAGACATGTGAATTGTAGCCATGTAGAACATATGGCTGTCAGACAGAGGACTCAGTCGCATCGTTGGTTAATCAAGTTGGATCTTAGATATGGTGGAGTACAGGGATACGGAGTAAATAAAATCGAATACATCCGAGCATGTGAAACGACATTGTACATGTCTCATTGTCGTGTCGCTTGGAATGGGGCCCGGGTTACTCAAGGAACTACCAACATGTTTGCCACTGCCTCCTCCTCCTCGCCCTCGTTGTACGCCCTGTCAAATTCCTCCCATAGAGTATCCCATTCCCTTAGAGAGTACTGTAATTAGTATTCAGTTTGAAGCAAGGAATAGTAAGAGCATACCTTTCTCTTCGCTTGGGGTCAGGATCCGGAATTACGTCTGGTTCGGGGAGAGGTGGCCAGTACCACCGTGAATTGGGGCTGATGGATTGCTTGCCACACCTGGCATACTCAGACTTCCTCGTCCGAGGAGGAAGCAAACTAGTTGCAGGGGTTGAAGGGGCCGACGTCACCTCCCAGTTGACCGGACCGAGTGAACAATTTGAACTGACGACTGTTGGCAAAGACTGGATGGTAGTCGGAGGGACTTTCTTAAGCCTAGAGTCATTTGAGTTAATCGGTCTTGGAAGCGGTGAGTAAGGAGTTGACTTACGCCTTGATCCTTTCTCGATATTTTTGACTTCTCACTCGACTGTCCTGACGAGCCTTTTCCAGGTGACTGAGGGCGCGTTTAGTGACATTGAAAGTAGAACAAGTAAGCGTAATAATTGACTTACTTGTAGTAATACTTCTTTGAAGACTTACGGCTAGCCTGACGGACCTTCTCAATGCTTGAAGATTCCTTGTGTTCGGCCTGCATTTGCAGAGGATAGTGGTAACAAGCGAAGGCGAGAGGAGGCAGACCACACCACTTTAAATTGCCACTCACAAGGCGGCGCATCATCGATCTCGGCAGCCCGGCAACCAATTGTCAATCATCGCGTCACTGACATGACCTGTCAGTGATGCGCCGTAACGTGCCATCACTGATTTTCTACCGTTTTCATCCCAATCGTCCTCCGTATTCATCCTTGCCTGCCTCTCTCTCATCCTTCCTCAAGAAGCTTTTCACTATCTTCTAATGTAAGTACTTTGCCTCCTCCCCCTCTATTCTATCTTCTATTTCTCTATATCATTTGGGACATACGGCGTATGGGACGTCTCGTCCAGATATCGGTGGATTGGTGCTTTACCTTGTCAGGGGGACGCCCATGGATCTCACAAAAGGTCCTAGCATTCTTTGATAGGTTCGCATTGTCTACCTGAGTACGTGTTCCATGTTACATTTCTCTGTTGGATCCTGGCGAGTTGTGATGGGCGAGCAGAAATTTTCTCCGTCGTTGAGTATAAGCCCGCATCGCGTCGATACACTGGGAAAACAACTGCTGTTGACTGGAGGGTAATGCCTATGGATCTAACTCAAAGGTCCTAGCATCTTCAGTTAACAAAACGTCTTTCCCAGCGGTTAGACACGAGTATGTACTTCTCAGACGTTGGCCGTTCTTGTTGCACAGATGCCCATGGGTCTCACACAAAGGCCCTAGCATATCTTGACAACGCCTTTATGTTTTCCTTTCCTTCTTTTCATATGAATCGAACGTTCTATTCGTCGATTGTTTTGAGTTCAAGGAGGTGTACACGGATCTCACACAAAGGTCCCAACATCGTCAGGTGATTCATGTGTTTCGATATGCCATTTGTTATGACTTGAGACAGTATGCCGAGTTTCATGCTAACTCCCCTTCATCCCACAGCACGCGTAGGGCGATGGGCAGGGTAAGTATCTTTGGGCACTACTCCTACCACTTAATTTGCTAATGTTCTAATTCCAGACACGTTCCGGTGTTCAATTCTCTCCACTCAGCGATGATCCTTCCACGGAGGATGTGTCGTTCATCCAAACAGAATGGGACAGCACCAACGCTTTTGGGGCGGCTGCGACGCAGGAGGAGGGCTTTGGGGATGAGGGCGAGCTTGATTCACATGTTTGTATTGCAGAGCGTGCGCCTACACCCATTCCAAATGAGGAGATATACCTTACCATTTCGGGTCCACAGCGTACAGTGAGTGTTTGATTCAATTCATTGTATACTTGAATAACAAGGCTAGACTTCTGCGGCCACATCGACCACTTGCCAGAGTGATGACAGAAGCAATTCGTTAACTTCGCTTTCAGCAAACACTGGATCTAGTCGCCGACGACGCGCTCGACGAACTACTGCCAAATTGGCCAGGGTAACGTTGCAAAATCAAGCACTGCACTATCGACCCAAGCCTTCAACCCTTCGAAAGTATAATAAGTTCGATCGCATGTTCTCCTCAATCAATTCAAAGGACTTCTCCCATTGCGGTGGTGGCTCGTGGACTGGGAGGCGTGACTCGAGCAAGAGCTCAAGGTCATATACCGTACATGAGTTAGAGGAGATGGGGTTCACGTATGTTCCATATGAACCTGGGTTCGTCATATTCTCTTCCAATCTTCTTGTTGTTTCCCTGATCTTTGACAAATCCTCAGGCGCAATGTGTTATTCTCAGACTCTCAAACCCGCATTGTTGGAGGGTTGGTAGACGCACCGCCAGGAGAAGAGTGGACATTGACTAAGGAAAACGCATCTGTGAGCCTTCAAAATGCTCGGAAGATCGGAGCAGGCACTGGAGCGTTCTTGAACAAGGACTTGAACCATCGTCGTGGTCGGTATTTTACATTACTCACAGGTGTCTCGATGGGAGGAGGTCAGAAGGTGAGTCTATCTTTCCGTTCTTAATGGGAAGCATCACCAACTAGGCTTAAGCGCCCAGGCAACCTTGCTCAGCGCCTACGCGCCAGGTGTAAGCTCGTGCAGTCAATTCTCCTCAACGAGTCCATAAAGCGAATTGCAGGATTCCAGTCGTGTAAGTCGTGTTGCTCTTTGGATTGTTGAAAAATTGAAGCTTATCGGAGAACAGCGGCATTTTACTTCCTTGCTCCAAAGCTATATCGGCGCTATGCCAATGATCTCGGACGACTTTACAATAGCCAGTCAGAGCTCCGTTGGAATTTCGACGGCAGTATTTATCCATGTGTTGCTTTCAATTGTGGTCCCCAATCCATCACTACGCTCCACTTTGACCAAGGTAACCTCTCGCATGGTCTCTGCGCCGTTATGCCCCTCGGAAACTTCGATTGGAAGAAAGGCGGACATCTAGTATTGTGGGAACTCAAGCTCGTCCTTGAATTCCCTCCCGGTACAGTCGCGCTATTACCTTCGGCGGCCGTACGACACTGCAACACCCCGATTCAGAAAGGCGAGGAACGGATGTCGATTACGCAGTTTGCTGCCGGTGGTCTCTTCCGATGGGTGGCATATGGGATGAAGTCGGCAAAGGAGCTTGGGTCCATGAAAGCTAGCGATGGTCGAACTGTGAAGGAAAAAGCCGACAAAGGCGCGGAAGAGCGGTGGATGGAAGGTCTCAGCCTGTTCTCTACCACTACCTCCTTGGAGCAGGACTATCGCACTGACCAGTTACCTCCCACCTCTCTTGTGTGATGAGGTTTCTCCTAGTGTACGCCACATGGTGGCCATTGTTTCTATTGTATCAGAATCTGATTCTATGTCATCTCATCTGTGTATTGGAACCGACGACCATGTGAAGAGTATTCATCTTGGGGTCAAAAGACGCTGAGTTAACAATGGATTTTTATTCATTCCTCCGATGCCTACCCCCAGCGACATCTGTACATCTGCGTTCGTTAAGTCACAGGCTGCTAAATGGCTTGAGGCCATTGACAGCAGTCTGCCTGACGACATTCAGGATCACAACACCAAACTTTTTTTCTACGAGATCATCCATGGAATGCCAGACCATGACGATATCGTGAACATCAGTCGACAACTGACCGAAGAATCCTGGTTCATGGATCCTGATTCTTCGGGAGATGTCTACTATCGGAGAAATTGTAGTAAGTTGCACCATGCTTCCATAAAACTGCAACGTGCTGACAACTGCTTTATTGTCGCAGTTACGGGGGTGGTCGGTCAGTATTCACTCTATTTTTCAAGTATTATCTCCGTGCATACACATGGCTGACTTAAGTTCTTACAGATACTTCAAAGGCCTGGACCCTTGACGACTGGGGCGATGATCAAGAGCGGACATATGATGAATGGAGCAAGGGCCCAGATTTGTTTCAGGAAGGACGCTTTGGACCTGGGTTCATGCGCTTCACCTTGTTCAACGAGAGCTCACAAAAAAGCGGGTCTATGAAGGATAGGGTTGAGACCTGCATCGACGGCCGCCTCGCCTTGGGGGTCTTAACTAGGGTACCCATTCAGTTTGATTCGAAGAAGAAGGTTCTTCGTGTTGGGTATTACTTAGACTTGTGCTAGGATACTGTACCTTAGTATTCTTTGATCTGTCAGAGATTGTTCAAGACTCATCCAAGAAATATCGCCGACATTGGCCCACCGACCGCATGGTCTTTGAACGAGAACATTTCGAAAACTTCATATTTGTGATAGCAGCTCCACTGTAAGGGAACCATATTCTAGATTTATTTCCTGATTTGAATGCTTAATTCACGTTTCATGTTTGAAGCGACACTCGGTGTACCAAGATATCCCACAAAAAGAACGAAATATGGGCTCATCCCCGAATTAGTCGCAAACTGGGGAGGACTGAGGTCCATTGCACGGTACTTTTGACAAGTTAGGGTGCTAATATCACGCTTGAGTTAAGCGAACTTCCTGTTCTGGAAATGATATGGGATCGGAGCCAATCACTCAGTGGTGCCTGCGGCGCTTACCCACACTCGTCTCTTTCTATCGTTGAACCTCCGACTCCCATATGACAGTCCCAGATCGCAAAGCATCTTTGCGATCTGGTGTGAAAGCCAAGGATGTACAATGACCCAATAAAAGCATCCGCTGTCCCATAAAACTGCAAGCAGTTACCTTCAACTTCCAACCTTCGCCACTCTTAACCCTCGAAGTTTATCAACGCAACCAACATTCCGTTCCCTCATGTCAGAAGCTGCTTCCACCGCCTCTTCCCTGGTGATCAGTGATGAGAATCCGGTCATCAAGAAGCGTGAGTGGTTCCCAAATCCTTCGAAAAATCTGCGCTCACACCAGCCTTCAGTTGAAACCAGGATGAAGCGTTACCCACCAGACCTTAGTGCTGTCCAAGAGTTGATCAAACAGGCAGAAAGTCGAGTTGAAGCTCTTGATACTCATATTCAGGATCAGACCAGTAAGTGCCCTCACGTATATCGTCGCTATCAGGCATTGACTCAAAGACCATCAGGCGCCGGTAACAAGGATGCCGCTCAAGCTCTTGCAGAGAAGAAGAAGATTGTCTCTGCCAATGCCGCCGGGCTCAAACGTCGTCAAGGCCAGCTCTTAAAAGGTATTAACAAACGTCCCCGAGCTGCCAAGATGACCCGTTCAACTGCGGCCCAGAGCGGTGAGTGCTACTTCAATGTTTTTGATCAACGTCTAGGATCCTCACTCGTTGAATCCAGACTCAATGGAGGTCGATGCTACTCCCAATTCTGTTGATCTCACTGCTCAGTCCGCTGCTCCCACTCCCACTTCTCCCACCCCCGTTCTTCCCACTCCCACTGCTCCCACTCCCGCTCCTCCCACTCCGAATGTCGCCGTCACTGCACCTGCACCTTCCACTGCTGTCCCTTTAGTTGAGCCAGC
>SDEE01000916.1:0-17424 GCA_004126415.1 Candolleomyces aberdarensis
TCAACGACTTCGATGGGTTTCTTGACGCGGCCGTTAAGGTGGCAGCGGAGACCTTTCCCCTTGAGGTAGTCCGTCGTCCTGTCTCGATAGACGGCCCAGTTGGATCCGTCTTCCTTAAGCTTGTACAGCTTAGAAATGCTGAGCGAGTCGCCAGCGGGGCTCATAACTGTTAAACGGGATAATCGAGAGGCGGACGGAATCTAGTAGACGAAATAATAAGCCTCAGATGATAGAATAGATCTGTATTAAGCGAACCTAGTAGACGAAATAATAAGCTATGACTACTGGTAAGCGATACTGTAAGAGCGAGATAAAATGAGACGTACGCACCCTCAGATGATAGAATAGATCTGAGGGGCGGAATAGGCTGACGTTCTAGCTATATACGAGCGGCGGGATCGAAACCACAAACAAGTATAAAGTAATTTATAAATAGAATTGAATAGGAGAAATGAGACGTCGATGAGAGCATCGAATTATAGGTAGGAATAATGCAAGAAGGACACGAATAATATATGTATAATGTATACCTCTAACACTCCCCCTCGATGCGAGCATCGTCTCCAGGGATATCGTCAGGACCTAAGACTCCAAGCATCTTCCGAAATTGGGTGAACTTGACGCGAGCAAGTGACTTCGTCATGACGTCGGCAACCATAACATCGGTAGGGCAGTAAATAAGATTGAGATCTCGACTGGTGATAGTTTGCCGAATGAAGTGGAAATGGATGTCGATATGCTTCGTTCTAGCGTGGAAGACTGGGTTGGTAGAGAGTCGGATGGCGCCTTGATTATCGCAATAGAGAGTGGTGGGCTGGAACTTCTCGACGTAAGAACCTAAGCCGACGACAGGAAGAATTTCGCGACTAAGCGACCGTAGCCACTTCGCTTCCTTGGCGGCGTGAGTGAGAGCGACATATTCCGACTCGGTAGAGGACAAGGTGATGATAGGTTGCTTCTTAGAACTCCACGAGATAGCTCCGATGCCAGTAGAGAAAGTGTAGCCCGAGATCGAGTGACGGTGAAGCTCTGTACCCCAGTTGGCGTCCGAGTAACCGCTAAGTAAGAAGTCCTTTCCGCCTAGCGTAAGACGAAAATCCTTAGTGGCCTTGATGTAGCGAAGAACGTGATGCGCCGCTTCCATATGAGTGGTGTGAGGAGATTCGAGGAAGCGAGCAAGAACGGATAGAGCCTGAGCGATGTCGGGACGAGTCATAACGTTGAGATACATGAGTAACCCGATGAGTTCGCGATACTCGGTCTTCTTCTTGGGTGAAAGAAGGTTTGGAGAGACGTGTTCGGAGCCGGGAGTGAGATCGATAGAAGGTGGAAGGGGTGTAGAGGCGTTCTTGGCGTCGGTCATGCCGAACCGTTCGAGGATGGTGTTGACGTAGGCGGCTTGGGATAATGAGATAGTACGCGCCTTGTAGTCCCTTTGAACGTCGACGCCTAAGATCCAAGTTAACTCCCCCATATCCACTAACTCCATGTACTCTCCCATCTGTCCCTTCAACGCCTTGACCGTTCCCTTCGAATCAGCGACGAAGGTGAAATCGTCGGTTGCGACTCCAAGCAAGCAGTATTCAGTTGGGCTGGTAACTCGGTAGAAGAGAGCGTGGTCGGCGTTGGACTTTGTGAGACCGATCTTGGAGAGCGTGAGGCACAGTTCCTCGTACCACTTGTTGCCACCCTGCTTCGTACCGTAGAGAGGGCGCCACAAGCGGAGAACTAAAATCTTGCCGTCGGCCTTAGCTCGATTAAGGCGCTGAAGCAAGTCRGGGTGAAGCTCGTATAGGATAGGTGGGAGGTGCATGTAGATGATTTCGTTGGGAGGAAGGACCCCGTTGAGGTACGCGTTTTTGGCGTCGGCTTGTTCGATGACGGAGTTGCGAGTAGCGCCGACAGATAGAATAAGGCGCTGGGTAACAGGATGGATCGTAGGAGCGAACGTTTCGTTGAAGTCGATGCCTGGGCGCTGTGAGTACCCCTTTCCGACGAGACGTGCCTTGTACCGAGTGATCCTGCCCTGAGCGTCCCTCTTGCGTCGAAGAACGAATCTTGAACCGATGATATTGGGAATATCGCGTCGGTTGGCCTCCACTACATCGTACGTGTGCATCTTCTCGATTTGAGCTACCTCCTCCTTTATGGCCTCGAACCACTTCGCTCTATCCGGTCCTATCATAGCTTCATCAAAAGTGGGATCATCCAAACCCTTGCTAGTAGCCATCGCGTTAACGAGTGCCGCTAGAAGTTCGGGATTTCCACCGAAGCTAACCCCCTCCTGCCCCAAAGACTCGTCTAACTCGGATATAAGTGCTGCGAGTTGAGCTTCTTGAGCTTCCGTTTCGGTTGATGTTTTCGACTGCGCCTGACGATTATAGGTGCGAGTTTCCTTGTAGAAACCTGGTGCAGGTGCTACGTTCCGGCGTGATCGAGTCGAAGGTTGCGTGTTGGCGATCTCGTTGTGTTGAGTAGGCTCAGCGCTGCGACGCTGGAGCGGTTCGCCGACGACTGGTAAGTCCGAAGTCTGGGTAGGGGGTTCCTTCTCCATCTCTCCTTCCTCTCGTTCCTCTCTCATCTCTCCTTCCTCTCGTTCCTCTCTCATCAACCCTCTCAACGACTACGCTTCGAGCCTCTGGTAGGTTGTAATAAACCTCTCGTTCCACTGTAACCGTTCGCTTGTCTGGCCAGTACACGCGGATCCCTAAGGACTCTTCGTCCGGTCCCAAGTATCGTCCCTCCTGAATGCGAGATTGCAGCTTCCCGGCGTTGAGATCCTTGACATGGACCTTCGATCCCCAAGGCTGGAGGTTCGATAAGTTGGGTCGAGTACCGGTGCTGATCTCGAGAGGGGTCTTGAGAGTGGGTACAGCCGAGGTGAACTGCCTGTTGTGAAGCCAGACACTATATCGAATAGCTTCGGCCCATAATCGAGTAGGGAGCTTGGAGTGGATGAGGAGAGCTCGTGCGGTTGAGACGTGAACGCCCATAGCACGTTCTGCGATCCCGTTCGACTGAGGAGAGTCGTGAGTCGTGAGTTTACGGATGGTACCGTTGTGCTCGAGGTGTGAAGTGAAGTCGGCTCCAAGGTATTCTCCCCCTCGATCCGAGCGTAGCGTCTTGATCTTGGCGTCGCGTTGAGCGCGTACCCAAGCCTCGTAGCGCTGGTAAGCGTCGAAAGTGTCGGACTTGTGGCGAAGGAAGAATACACGGGTTTCGTGCGAGTATCGGTCGATGAAGAGCGTAAAATAGAGTCTTCGTCCGATGGACTCGACTGAGGCAGGACCCCATACGTCGGTGGACACTTCCTGAGCGTAGGCGGTTGGGTGGAGAGATTTGCTCTCGCGGAAAGGTTTTCGAACGGCCTTGGCCTCGACGCAGACACGACAAGTTGGAGGCGTACCGGTGAGGTCCTTGACCTTAATCCCATCTACCATCCCTGCCTCTATCATCTTCCTAAGATCCCCAAAGCTCCGATGACCCATAACGACGTGAAAATCCATGAAGGACATCGTCGTAGCGTTAGCGCGCAGTGGTGWAGAGTCATTGATTCAATGGGTGAGTATGTGGGACCATTGACAAAGATTGTCTGTGTGCAATATTGTCACATCCAAATCAATGGAAGGAGCAAGCAAGTACATACAACCATTAATGATGGTCACCTGTGTACAGTACTCGCATATCAAAATGCAATGAATGAGTAGGCAAGCACATATGACCATTGGCAATGGTTGCCTGTGTGCAATGCTCATCTATCAAAGTGAATAAAAAGGTGGTTGAGCATATGTCTGACCACCAATGATGGCCACATGTGGGTAGCATTCACATAATGAAATAACTGAATGAGTTATCAAAGTAAGTAAGAAGAATGAGGGAGCACAGACAAACTCCACCAATGGTTGTTGTATGCAAGTAGCTAACCCATAGTAAAATAAGTGGATGTAGGAGGGAGTCCACATAACCATCATCAAAGGTTGTATGTGGGTACATTCACATATCAAACTCAGCAGATGAGTGACAATTATATTTGGGTAGCATTTGCAGATCAACAATGAATGGAAGAAGCACAGACAACCATCAGTGGTGGTTACATAGTGAGCACAAACAGCCATTGGTGATGGTCATCTGTGTGTAGCATTTATATATCAAAAATAAATAGAAGAGTAAAGGGGCACAAATGACCATCAACGATGGTTGTATGCAGGTAGCATTTATATATTGAGGTAAGTAGATGAGTAAAGTGAGAGAGCATAGAAGACCATTGACAATGGTCGTATGTGGGTAGCATTCCCATAATGAAATGAGTGAATAAGTAAGGGAGTCTATACAGCCATCAATGATGGTCGCATGTAGGTAGCATCCTCATTTATAACTAAGTGGGTGTAGGAAGGAGTCCATATAACCATTGATAATGGTTGTATGTGGGTAGCATTCAGATATCAAAGTAAGTAGACAAGTAGGATAACACATGACCATTGTCATAATCATATGTGAGTAGCATTCTGATATCAAAAATAAATGGGCAAGTAAAGGAGCACAGATGACCATTGGCAATGGTTGCATATGGGTAAAATTCCCTTAATGAAGATAGGGAAGAGAGTCCATCTGACTACTGTTGATGGTCGCACGTGAATAGCATTTACACATCGGAGCAAGTTGAGGAGTGGGCACAAACATATCAACATGAGTGGACCTGTGAAGGTGCCCATACAACCATTGCCAATGGGAGCATGTGGGTAGCAAGTACAAACAACTATTGCTGACGGTTGCCTACATGCATCACTTGTACCTGACTATTGCTGATGGTTTCCTAAAGGCATCACTCAGTCTAAAACATCTTGTGCCTGAGTATCGCTGATGGCTGCATGAGTGCATCATTCATAGCCAATCATCGTCAATGGTCGACTAGATGCATTATTGCACCAACAGCCTTGATAATCTGTGCTTAAGTTGTGAATTGGTATCAATTTTTCTATCACACCCATGATTGGGTTCCCTATTAACATTCCGAGTTCATGAAAAGCATGCAAAATCTGGTGGAATAAACAAGCAAGGTGAAACTACAATGACTATAATACTTGAGAAAAAGGAATTGCATCTATGAAAGCAATATGTCAAAGTTGTACATATAGAGAGCCCAAGGTGACTAACCGAATCTACTCATGCTTGATCCCAAAGCTTGTGACTGGTAAGGTGCCAATGAAGAGGAGGCTGGGTAGATTGATACCGAGATTCCAGGGCCATTCTTTACTCAAGCAGATTTCTATCAATCTGAGCTCGCATGTCTAAGGCTTAATGACGAGTGGGTCAAGATTGGATGTAGGTTGCAAAAGGCTGAGGGTTGGGCTTGAGCTTGTATGTTTGAGGTCAAGGTCAAGGTCAAGTGGGTCAAGGTCGGCTGAGAGATATGAGAGGCTGAAGATTGGGTTCGGACCAAAGGTGGGGCCTGAACAAAAGGAGGTGGACCACCTTGGGCAAATTGGAGTGCAGGAATACAATTGACCGATGAAGAGGATCCTGATGCCTGTGTTGCATGACAAAGGGATTCAGTTGAAAACGACTTCTTTAGTAAAGGGCAATTCAGTTTGTTTGACTGTGGCAAGAGGGGAGTTACTTCGAGATCGGAGTTGCCATGTCTATGATATTGACTTTGAGCTGTGTCTTTCCCTTTGTGATTCTGATGTGATGGAGTTGGGGTTTAGGGTGGACGATTGTTGGGAAGAAGGCAAGAAGAAAGCAGAATATAGGGAAGGAAGTGAACCAATCAGTGAATGAGGCTAGCTACTTGCAGCCACCTGTCATCTTTGTTGCTGGGAAGGACTCTGGTATGGCTTCGGTTTCTTGATTGCAGTTTTTATGGACCAAGAGGCTGAATCTGATTGCAATTGCTTCTTAGGCTCGTCCAATGACACTGCGGTTTTTGATGTGTTTGTTCAAGAGCACATTTTGAACAAACCAGGTGCAAGGGTTGACATTGTCTGCAATTTTTAATCCAAATGTTCAGGCCAGACAAATTCAAATTTGCATTGCATGTGTTCTGCCTCCTTCTGCCATTACTAAAACTTTGTTCAATATATGTCTAATGTAAGCACATCAAACACAACTTGTAAACAAATTCACTCCTTGCACTTGATTTGCTTAAAATGCGCTTATTAAACAAACACATGAGAAACTGCAGTGTGAGCCAGGTTGAGAAAATTCTGCAAAAATGGTGAGATAAAAAAAATGCATGTACAAGAAAGAGCACTTACCAGGTTCCATATCTTTGTCAGAAGAGGGATAGCTGATTGGCAAGAATAAGCCATCCAAAGAAGTTGATTCAGGTGTTTGTGCTCATTGATTGGAAGGAGGGGAGATAGATGTTCAATATCCTCACTGTCAAAGGATACACAAATTGAAGGGGGTCCAAATGATTCAATATCAGAAGGACCTTTTCAATCAGAGACTGTAAACAATAAAGATACATAATGAAGTCAAACTGGCAAGCAAAGAGGACTAATGTGACCATACCTGACAACATTCCACTCATATCAACATCCGACACTCCATTCTGATCTACAACAGCTGATGGCTAACGGCTGACCTCATCTTCCTCAATAATAATAGGCTTTGTCTTGACTCTTTGTCTTTTTGATTTAGTGACCTGCTTCTTTGGTGGTTTCTTGTAAAGACTAGCCTTATTGGTTGCAGCAGAGAAGCTTGCAATATTTTGACAAAAGCTCTTGCTTTTGTGACAACCACTAGTGCTGCCTTCAATCTCCTCGTCTTCACTAAAACTAAAGTTGTTTCCAGTCAAAATATTCCCAAATCCTGCAAACAAAACAATTGAGCCACAAGCTCAGTTGATAGAATGCATTTTTTACTCACTTCTCTGTGTACTGCTGTTCAGGAAGGCCTCTGACACAATCTCTTTCCCCCAAGACAGACTTGCAACAAAGTAGTCCACAGTTCTAGCTGTGAGCATGTGGTAGGCAGTAACAGAGTGAGTTTGGCCTTGACAATAGATATGACCAATAGCCTGGCAATTATTAGCATATGGCACTGCTGATCTTGCATATATGTCAAAAAAAACAAGAGATATAGCTGGTGCAAGAATCAACTCACAAGGATGATGATTGTGTCAGCTTCAGTGAGATTCAAACCAGTTGTGCTGACTTTTGAAAAGATTAAAACCTGAGTTGTAGGATCAGTCTTAAATTGCTCAACATCTTTTGCTCTCTGGTCATAGGTCATACACCCATTAATGGCCAAAGCTAGAACCTTGTACACCAAGAAGAGCTAGAATGAGGAGTTAGTGACTTGACCAATGAATTAGAAACTTGAAACTTGTGTCAACGAGAAGTTAGAGGAAAATCACTCATTCCTGATAGATCAGAATCTTACAAGTTCAAGGGCCAGCCTGGGTCAGATCGATCTCTGGTATGACAAAACTTGTGAGAGAAAGTAACACTCATCCTTTCATTTGACCAGAAACTCTCTGTAGCAACACCCAAGGCAGAGGCCTGCAATAATCTGAGATATCAACAAGTTAGCCAGTAAAGCAATAAAGATGTGGAGGCTCCCATCTTTCTATCACTTCTTTGGAAATGCTATTGTCAACAAACTCCAGCTCCCATTCCTGCAACTGAAAGGTGACATCAATGATCTTACAAGGAGGAAGAACAAGCAGAGGCTTCTTGTCATAATCCAAGCTGGCTGCCTTTTATTGGATAAAGTGATTCTCAAACTGGCTTTGCATTTGCACAGATGCTTCAACTTGAGGAGCAACAGCAGGATTAGGTTTTGACTGGAGTCCCCAGAATCTAGTTCCTGTTTTGCTCCATGAATTGCAGCAGCATCCTGTGTGATCTTGTCCAGATACTCCTGGGTTGAGAAATGGGGTATCCTGACCATCTGACCTATTGCACCGGTATTCTGTTATACAAGCTGTAAGCAAGTAGATCATTTCTGAAATTCAAATTTGCATACCTCAACCCTTGTTTGAAGTGGAGTCGCTGTTAGAATAAGCTGAGTGTGACTATTTGCAAGAATCAGAAGTGAGGTGCTGTTGCCCATACAGAGTTTTTCCTCATCACAAGTCTGCCTCAAGTCACTCAGGGAGATGCTCAAAAAGAAGTCGCTCAGAGTCAGGCACCCTGCTATTTAGCTCTCAGAGCAGCCAATACTCCTGCGATAGTGTCTGCAGAACATCAGCTGATTGGGATAGACAAGTAAATAATTAAGAACTCACCAAATGTGAGGCAACAATAATACAATTGTACGATTGCATCTTTTGTATTCACTGTTGTTGTATGGGCTATTGTCAGCCTAGAAGTATTGTCAGCCTAGAAGTGACACTGCGGTTTTTGATGTGTTTGTTCAAAGAGCATATTTTGAACAAACCAAATGCAAGGGTTGACATTGTCCTCAATTTGCAATTCAAATGTTCAGGCTAGACAAATTCATATTTCCATTGCATGTATCCAGCCTCTTTCTGCCAGTACTAAACTTTGCTCAATATGTGTCCAATGTAGACACATTCAACACAAACTGCAAACAAATCTGTTCCTTGCACCTGATTTGCTCAATATGTGATTATTGAACAAACACAAAAAACTACAGCATGATTGCAAGCAGCTTTGGAGCTAGGGTAGCAGAAAATGTTGACAGCATGGAGCTTGAATAACACCTGGAGCTTGCCCAGCCACTGTTGCTAGAGAGTTCCTGGAGCAAGAATGAGAGTTGGGCAATTGGGAATCTTTTTGACTGTGCCAAAGTATGAAAAGGTGTCTGCTCAGCAAATCAGAAAGTCATTGAAGCTGAATTAGAATCATTTACTCACTAATAGGAGGGGTTCAGTCAAGAACCCAGCAAAGAGAAGAGCAAAGAAGCTCTTTTCAATGCCAACATCATCAGTGATAAGCATGCCAAGGATATTGGTAACACTTTGCTCCTTTGTGAAGAACCCGCAAGCAATGGCATGAGCACCAGCAAGTTGGTGCCAGTGCATCTTAATCAGCTTGAAAAGCTTGGCATTCTTCTGTCTGAGGTGGAAGGCCTGGAATATTTGTCCACTAGTGGCAGACCAAGATGTGATACAACCAAGATGGCGATACTGATTGAAGAAAAGGAGTCGGCCATGGTTGTTGAGCTGGAGATTGGCACAAAAATTGTCGTACAACATGGAGGCTTCCACTTCCACACCAGGGTCGGCCTCACCAACAGGTTCAGTGAAAGGAATAGAGCTTGTGGCACAAAGCTCAGAAGTTGCTTGTTGGGGGTGAAGTGAGCATTGAAAAGAGCAAGAATTTCCTGAACATCTTTGCTCTTAGCCAAAGTCTTGAATGCTTAGGACTTGAAGTTGGTCCCTGAAAGAACCATTTTAGAGTTGTAGCAAAGGTGAAAAGATAAGCATACCTCTTTTCCTGATAACTATAGGATTGAAAAAATCCTCTTTGACTCTACCACCTAAAGCCTTCCTGATATCAAGCTTCATGTGGGCAGGCTTGAGTAAGTTCTCCTCTGAGTTCCAGATCATTACATTCTTTCACCAGTTTGTGACCATCTTAACAAGTGAAGTGACCTTTTGCTTTGTAGGAGCCTTCTTTTCAAGTTCTATTGGGCAATTGTATCAGTTATACCACCAAGATGCACAAATGAGGAGCCATACTCTGAAAGACAGTATAAATTGCCTCTTCATTTCACACAACACAATCAATGAGTTGTTGGGCTGTCTTTTAAAGGTTGTTGGAAGCTGACAAGGTGAAAATGTGGACTGACTTGCAAAGCAAATATAGAATCTTCCCATTGCTATCTAAACCATCATTGCCAAGAGAATGTAGGCAATTCAATTGAGGGCATTGCCTATTGGAATGTCTTTTAGGAGGCCTTTGAGATTGCATGATCCGCATTCAGAGGCAGTTTGAGTCCTTGAAGGTATTGTGGATTTTGAGCTGAATTTTCCATCAAGGCCAGTTATTAACAATCCAGGTTTGCCACAGAGTTCAACCAGATTAATTTCAATATGAGTCTTTTTAGTGACCAAAACAAAGGCATGCTTTGCCTCATTCAGTTGGAAGAGCTTGGTATGCCTTGAAGTAAGAGCAAATAGCTTTGGCCTCTTTACAAGTCCAGCTGGGAGGAAGGTGGGCATTATTGCCAGAGAATAGATCATGCTGGATCCTAGGTATCTCCTTCCAGCAAGGCCAGAACCAAGAAGCACCTGTGATATTGTAGTAGAGGGAGAAGACCACTGTGGTTAAGATAGACAACCATTTTAAAAGTTACAAAAAGCAAAGTGCAAAAATACTGAGTGCAGTGACAAATATGAGGAAAGTGTTTGGTATGCAGTGTCTTTCTATAGTTTGCCAGGCACCCTCATCAACCAACCTGACTTGACAAAATCCGAAGTCCAATTGCTACAATACAGGCAGTTGTTCAAACAACTCACCGATATATCCCCCCACATTTCCTGATAGTTTTCCTTAGTATCATGCCCAAGGCTAACCGTTATGACTTGGGACTCTGACTTCAGACCCGTACTAGTATGAGCCATGCAATAGCCAATGTAGTACATATTTCTCCTCCATCTTTTTACTGTATTAGTGTGATGGACTTAATGTTTCATATTAGCCGTGCTTTGATATCGCACAGCCAATTACTCTTACTTATTATTTACAGACCATTCCGTAGTAGCTGTACTTCGATACCGCTTAGCTACTAATATTGGACTATAACGGATTTAACTAATATATAAGGCCTATCCAATATACCGTAGTTCTTTGGCTTGTTCTTAAGAATCTACCTCTATTGAAGCCAAGTATCCTTTGCTAGCGTATGCTAGTATTCAGCTATTACTTCAGACCCTATGATAACAATGACTACTATCTCTTTTTACGCTCTATACAAAGTCACTTGGAACCCTAGAAATCATTGACAACTCAAACATTGACAACTCTTTGGGAACAAAGGTGACCTTTCCTATGAAGATCTCATAACCAAAACCACTTGACTTGATTTTCTAATTGACAAATATATCTCCGACAAATCCAAGATCCATTTTGACAACACACTCAAACTCATACTTTTAGCGCAGCTGCTCTTGCCCGTTACTGCTAGTGTATGCTTGTTATTAGTTTTGTTCAACAACTTTCCCTCAACGTACCAGAACATCTCAAGACAACTATAGTATTTCAACAACAACAATTTGTAAATGCTCGTCGCCGATATTGAATCCTCATTTGCAAAGACTTTGACCTTGACCTCCTCAGAACAGTCAATCTAAATCAGCAATTCTTCCCTCTATTTCTCAGTGCTCAACATCTACAAGTATCCAATTGACCTCCTATGTTGGTTCTCTTTGGTATTTTCCCAACAACATCATTCTTGTCTTTCACTTCAGTACACCAAGAAGACGGAACTATATCATTCCACTTAATCTTTCATTGAAGAACAATCATTGGCATAACACTAACATTGAACCAATCGGTAGGTAGAAGAGATCACTTACAGTCAGCAAAGTCTTGGGCAAGAGTCAAGCAACCCAAAGATGCAACCGGATTGTGCCAAATGATAGCTTTCAGTCAGAACATAGCCCCAAAAAAATCATTATCATGCTGAATGAGGCTTGTAGATTGAGACAAGATAGGACTTTGCATAGCCTTGTGTCCCCAAAAATATTGTTATCTTTGTAAATGGGCTTGGAGCTCAAAATGAGGCAAGCTTCATGTCCAAGGATAGAGTCACTTGAACAAGAGCCTGACTCTCAGTGAATAAGGCACTAATAAAAATCCAGCATTATTTTTCTGAAGAATTGGCCTCCAATGGTTGGCATGTAAACGAAGTTGGCAGATGTGCCCAAGACAAAGCAACTTGTATTACTCACTTGCAACTTGTCCAATGCTTTGAATACTCCCTCTTTCTCTCTCAACTCTATGGCTCAGACAAGCCAGTTTCTGCCCCATTTCTTGCCCTACTGCACAATGCTAGCTCTACTGACCACTCAGTTCTCTTTAAAGGAGTTTGTCACCTATATGCAAGACTTGCTCACTAGCAACCAGCTTGCCAAATTCATCAAGTTTGCTCTCACTGGCCAGCCACCTCAGGCATCTGGCTCAACTAACCATTTAGGTTAGTCAATTTCCATGGGCCACTTAACCTTTTGGTTACCTGAGCCATAGCTGGCTGGGCCATTGGCTCAGACTTTTTTGCCTTTAGACTGAGCTTACTCCTGAGTGGCGGTGTATGATTCTGAATTTTTGAGCCAAAATAAGCCAATTATCTTGAACTACAGCTGTATTGAGCCTGGCTCAAGATTGATGAGCTACTAGCTGCAGGGTGTTAGGGGTCCCAATGTCATTATTGGCTCAGCCACTATTTTTCCACTTCAGTCACCTGGCTCATCTATAATGGATGATTCAGATTCTAATGGCTCAAGTACAATTTTCACTGGAACCCTGAGCCCAAACAGGTAAGTCTTCTTTTTTTTTGGCAAACAAGTCTTACCGACTCAAGACCTTCTAGAGGGAGTTGGATGAGGAGTCGGTTAGTAGTGTAGACTTGGCTATGCTAGGATAAACAAATAATTGTAGTTTCTTTTGGTTTTTTCATCAGTGCAAGTCCCAATTCTTCAATTGAACAACAATAAAAAATTATAAATAAAACTCAGCCCCTCTCTTAGAAGAACAGATCAAGAAGATCAATAAAATTGGTATAGAAGTGCATTATTATGCAATAAGAAACATGGTAGAAAGTAAGAGTCAAGAAGTTGAATGCTAGGTAGAGTGTGAAAAAAAATGTGGATAAGTGGAGTTAACAGCAGAGTTGTAGGTCACCCAGACTTTGTAGCTCTCACAAAGTGAGCAAATCTGGCTGCTCCACTGGGTCGAAGTAAAAAGCTTTGCAGTTTCACAATGAATCTCTGACAGTCACCTCTAGAACTACCCTTTGCGCTCGTCCAACCACTTGCCAATATTCAAACCACTTGTTGCGCAAGCATATTCAGTTGGCCACAGAAAGACAACCACCTTTTCCTTCTCTTTTTGACAGTGACAGGCCCCAAGCAAGATATCCAACTCATTCTTTTCAAGACAATTGTCAACCAAATCGATACCATTGAGCTCACCAAGCCAAATCTTATGCAGCTGAGCAGAGTGGCTTGGTGTGAAGAGAGCATTCTTCATCCAAGATTGGTCCACATGCTCAATTGCCAACTCTTCATGGCGATGAAGAATCAATGTTGCAGTGGGCCTGACTTGCTGGTGTAAACAATCTGGTGGCAGCCTAGGTTTGAAGGGCAAAGGCAAAGGAGACTTTGCAAAGTTGTGGTGTCCCACCGGTTTTCAAAGACAAATGGATCTTCATTTTCGTGAGCTAATAGAGCCCCAATTGCATTGACAATGGTGGCTTTGTTGTTTTCTGAGTAGTCCTCACCCAAAGGAAAGCACAATTCCAGACAGCAAATGGCTGTTTTCCAGTAACTGGGGTTCAGAGCCTTGGAAGGAAATGGCGGCACACCATTGGTATTCAGCAGAGGGCGATAAACATTGTACCCCAATCAGTTGAGTAGGCAACTCTGCCATGTGCAAAGCTTCAATGGGTCAAAGACAACTGCTGTGTTTGCAGAAGGAGCAGGAGGGAGAGCAGGTGAACTGCTGCCATCATCACTTTCACTGTAGGGGCCAGGTGCCAAGAAAGGGGCTGCTTGAAGGTTTAGAGGGAGTAATGTCAAGGGAGGAAGAGATGCTAAAGATGCCATGAGAGGCAACGGTGGCTGGAAAACAGCTAGGCCTTTTAGATTGTCCATCTCATCTGCCACAGCAAGGTTGATAACACCTCCTTCCAGGTAGAGCCACCAACACAACTCCACAGTTGTTCACAGAGGACACCAATAGCGCTGGTGAGGGTAGTAGGCTAAAAAAAAAGCTTTCCTTGCAGCCAACAATATTTCGTGGCAGGCCCAGAACCCTCACTTGCACATTGTCGCACTGTCTAGATACAGCTTTCACTTTTCAACTATTTGGCTCTCTGGGTTCCAAATAACAGCCAAGTCTTCAAGAGTTGCTTTCCATTGATCTAAGGCTGCCTTTTTGTTTAAAAAATACTTGCTGGAAAGTATGCCAAGTTTGTAATTGCCATATTGCCATAGCAAAAGCCAAGAGAGGCAAATTCAGAAATGAACCCTTCCAAATCTCCAACTATGACACAGCAAAGCAAATTAGGAGGGAAGGGTTGGCGGAGAACTTGGGCACAGTATTTTGTGAATGTAGCAGTAATGTGCATCCGGCTAGACAGCCAGTCTTAGCATCTTTGAAGGGGTCAGGTCTGGCATAGATCCAAAGTGGAACACCAGCCTCAATCTATATATGCATGAATGGGAGCCAGTATCCAGAATAGTTGAAGAGATTGATGATATACCTGGTTCAAGTTCCTAGCTGAAAGTTGCCGACACTAGTTGTGGATATCAGTTTGTGGACAAAGTAGGCAAGTCCAACATCTTTGTAGCAGAAGAACTAGTTGAAGTTAGCAAATGGAGACTTGAGGTTGGAGAAGCATCAGAAAAAGAGGAGGAATGATGTGAAGGTAACCATTCTGGAGAAGGTGTTGCGCAATTGTTGGATTTTATCCTGGGCGAGAGCTTCAGAGTTGTACTCTTCCAGATACCCAAAATGCTGCGGTTGGGTCAATTGTTTGAGGAGGGGAAGATAGATAAAAGGACCCCAAAGGATCAGACTAAGCTGGGCAAGCTTCTCCTCAAGGTTGGACCATTCCTCCCTTAAAGCTGGGTTTAAGCAATACAGACCCTCTGCAGTCTTTTCGACAACACTAGAAAAAGAACAGTTGGGTATCCAGATGCAACTCAACACCCTCCCTTTGTTTGCACTATACATTGAGCTAAATCCCATGCATGGTGTCTTGTTATCAAGCCACTAGGGATTGCTAAATTTGGGTGAGGTTGATCTTTCTGGCAAGCACCAAGGCTGGGGAGGAATTGTTACAAAACAATTTGAGTTTGCAATGAACGAAAAGCCATTAAACTCTCTAAGGTTGAACTAGAAGCATTTTAAATGCTTGAGAGCAAGGACTTGCTTGTGCAGGCGCTTGGTGTGATATATTGAGCTAAGGATGAATAAGTACAGATGATCAAAAGCAGATGAGGAAGGGAATAAGTCTTACAAAAGGGTGGGAGAGTAGCCTTGTTGGCCAGGAGGATTGTTACCTAGCTGGTCGTAGATTTGAGCAACCAAAAAGACTTTGTGAGTGGATTTTTGTAGTGTTGCCCTTGCTCGGTGGAGTTCTTGGTACCAGGGGGAGAGGGATGGTTGAATAAGCAACTAGTGTTGTATAAGAAGGCAGTAGCCAAAGAGACAGACATCAAAGGGAAACAATTGGTGTAGGAGATTAAACAGAAGTTGATTTGTGGCCCCAACTATGAGTAGTTGCAAGTGGTTAACAGGGCAATGATGAAGAGACACAACAGGAATTGACAATGACACAACAATGGAGGGGCACATCAGGGATTTATGGTGATGCAACAATGAAGGGGCATGACAAGGATTGATAACAACACAACAATGAAGGGGCATAATAGAGATCAGCAACAACACAACAATGAAGGTGTGCAACAGGGATTAGTGATGACATAATGATGAAGGGGATTGATAGGGATTGACAACGGCACAACAATGAAAGGGTCTGCCAGGTATTGATGACAACACAGCAACAAAGGCTCCAGGGGAATTGGCAGGGAGTTGAGCCAGAACGAGGGGCTGCAAGCTCTAGGCAAGAGCAAGAGAAGTTGTAGGGTTCAGAGCATGCAACACTACTGTACCAACCACCCTCAACACTTATAGGGGCAGTATTGTTGAGCTCAGGGTGTACAACACCACTGAGCTGCACAGTCTACCAGTAGTTTGTTCCAGTGTACAGTTGAGATCTGGGAAATAAGGGGCTTAGATTAGTATTGTATCAATAAGGGACAGTATAAAAAAAACTTACCGTGTGTTTTGTAGACACCCAGCTTAGTGGTGGGCTGAGTTTTCTGGTTGAACTGCAAAAAAAAGGGGAGAAAATATAATATACAATACTAACTCACCAAAATTACCTTAAGTATAACTTAACTGAGTTTTGAGGGGTGTTTGTGCCCTACAGTAGACGCCCCCCACTAGTCCTTCTTGGCCCGAGCCTTACAGTGCCCACAAAGTGCTCCCTTCTTCTCAGCCCTAGGGGTTGGTTGGTCCAGACCCAAGATCCAGGGGCGTAGGCTTGATGCCCAGCCCCAACTTTCACCCAATGCCCTCAGAGGTAGAGCAAAACCCAAACAAAGTGGGGTTCTACTGGAAAAAGCCAATATTGTTCAGGCCTGAGCCTTGGCATGCGTTGCCTGGTGTTTATGTTCAGGCATCTGGTGATAATGTGCTTGTGTGCCTGATTTGCAGTGCCACACATGTATAAGAGTTCCTCTTGGATGTTGAAATAATAATAATACCCACCAAGGATAGCCTTGCCCGTACGTGTGCATAACCTGGTGTCCTCTCCCACTGATTTGAGCCATGAGCCTCCATTGGCATACACGAGTGCCATGGCAGTCCCCTTTGTTTCATTTATCATGAGGAACTGGGACCCATGGTATTCAATGCCCTGAAATCTCATTGCCCAGGAGTCAAGTGCAGATTGGGTGATGTGCTTGTGCACTCTACATCCCTCAAAAGAATAACATGTGTTCCTGACATTTCCATCAAAACATTGGCTTGGTGAAGTGTAGGCTTGGGTCTGTCAGATTATGCTCCTCTGCTGATCTAATGGCTCTTGACCTCTGCCCACCAACACTCTTGTAAGCCACAACCAGTGTTCACTATATGCCACTACCTGTGCAAGAGTTGTCTAAGGGCACATCTTAGCTTAGCTTGGATTCACTACCAAGTTAGCAGTTTGACCCTACAAGACTGGATAGCTCAGTGGTTAGAGCATCCACCTGGAGTTGGGAAGGTCCTTGGTTTAAACCCAGGTCTGGTCATCTCTTTTCTGCCACTTGTATTTCAACAGGGTTATGGCTGCTGCCACACTGCAGTTTTATGTGTTTGTCAAATAAGCACATATTAAGCAAATTACGTGCAAAGAATGAATTTGTTTACAGTTTTTGTTGAATGTGCTTACATTGGACACATATTGAGCAAATTTTAGTACTGGCAGAAAGAGGCAGGACACATGCAATGTAAATTTGAATTTTTCCAGCCTGAACATTTGGATTGCAGATTGAAGACAATGTCAACCCTTGCATTTGGTTTGTTCAAAATGTGCTCCCCAAACAAACACATCAAAAATCACAGTGCCATCTGAATACTAGATTTTGATTGCCCTAATGGCATGCTAGAGACAGGTCAATGTGTAGACCGTATTTTACACTATGTTGAGCTTCTGTGTTGCCCGAAATGAGCATTATAT
>SDEE01000917.1:0-17402 GCA_004126415.1 Candolleomyces aberdarensis
AGACCCCAACTCTCGTGAACCCAAGAGTAATGTACTCTTATCATTATCCTTCGTGCCGCGCGAGGTATCTTTAAGACTAGCAGGGTTTTGTAACATAGAGATTTGAATAGACACGACCGTGTATTGAACTATGCGTGATTATTCAATAAAAGAGTGTTTATTCGCGAAAAAGCGAACACGGTCGTATCAACGCTCCGCTCTCCTCACTGCAACGTTGACAGCCGTGTCTCTCTTCCACTCCCCCCTGACCCTCCTGAGCCTCTGCATACATAAGTATCCACAATACACCACGGCTATTTCAACATGGCATATGGAAATATAATAGATTTTTTTCATTTACTTCATTTCATCAGCCGCCACCTTGGCTGCAGTCTCTCGGTGTTCGATATATCTGGCGAACTGTACCATGCTACAGCTGCCTTCCAGCATCCTAAAGGTCGCCCTCCTCACTATGCACAACTCTATGTGATTGAGCCACAGGCAGCACTGGCATCCCACACACAGCAAAATCAGCAACTCAATCTGGTCATCATGCGCCAGCTGCAAGACATGCTCAACCATCTGTTTGCCTAAGGTTCCAAGGTCCAGGATAACAAGGTGAAAACCCATGTTGACAGTCGCTATAATGGCAGCTCTACTTGCTTAAGGCATGCGAAATTCAAACAGGCTATCAATTCTGTCACCTCTTCATCACCCCCCTGCTCTTCGGCCACCCCATGCATCCTCATCTGCTCTGGGATGAATTCAAAAGTCCTATGTCTGATGACCTTGGTCCACAGCATGTGCAATGCGGATGAACATGCTATTCACCTCTGAACTGGAAACTGACTCTTAACCAACAACCTGCTTTCGTACATACATACTACATACATACAATGACTTGGGTATTCAAGCTCAGATGGGCGTACTGTCATGTGCAATGCGAATTTATTTGTGAACCACCACACCCTCAGTCTCCTGCCATGCGTAGCATGGGTCAGAGGCTAGTGATTTATAAAACGAGAGTCTTGGAGGCAATCGAGAGAGGATGGAGTGCATAATTTTTGGATGACAAATGAGGCAAAGTGGGGCTTTCCCCCTGTCGTTCATTAAGCCGTTGATGAGATCGGTGCTGCCGAGCTCGAAACACAACACACCAAACAACACACACAACCTAAGTCACAGGCAGTGCGAAGTGAAACATCATGTGAGTAAGGCCGCACGAAGTCAAGTGCGAGTAAGTGGGGGTTATAGACACTGCGGTTTTTGATGTGTTTGTTCAAAGAGCACATTTTAAGCAAACCAAATGCAAGGGTTGACTTTGTCTGCAATTTGCAATGGAAATGTTTAGGCTAGGCAAATTCAAATTTGCATTGTATGTGTCCTGCTTCCTTCTGCCACCACTAAAACTTTGCTCAATATGTGTCCAATGCAGGCACATTAAACACAAACTTTAAACAAATTCATTCCTTGCACCTTATTTGCTTAATCCTCAACATTCAGCAGCTACGAACCTCCGTGCACCTGCTCAGGGTCTATTCCGTCTTGGACGGTTCATAATCTTTCTTTCGATACCAAGCCTGATACCGAAATCAAAGGAGAACTTGCGGAAGAAGAACACCATATTCTGACGTCGCCCGACTGCCGCGGCAGAGGATGGGGACTGATGACTGTCGCGTCGTTCGCTCGGCGACTTGGTAGGCTGGCTTACTCTACGACCTCGGACTCGTTTATGAACCCAGTCCACAAGCCGGTTCATCTACAGCACTTTTCTTCGGACGCCCTGACCTCACTACATTCGTCTTTTCGCGTCCTCCCTGTATCCTGATAATCTCAAATCATCCCTGGCAAAAAGTCTGAGATACTAAGTCTTGACCTGGTATTTCTCTTCGATGCCGGCAACACATACGACACGCTCTTCATGGCTGCTCTTATCGCGCTATGGGAAGACAAGGCTTCCAAAATTCGCTTCACAGAGTACAGAGCAGGGAAGGCGGGGCCAACCAGCAAACAGCAGGATGGAATGGACAGATCAAGTGGGTGTACGACACCAACCAACTGGCAAACGCGACGACTTCGAGCTGCTTGGTCACTGGGACGAAGGAGATGTTCTCGATGTTAAGGCCCAGCTGTGTCACCCTTAATCTGGTCAATGTTATAGGCTCTGCTTCCTATTTCTCATGTTTTTCGTCAACCTGGGTTGAACTTGTCATCTGATTCGCCCGTTCGTACGCTGCGCTTTACCTCGACTGATCTGCACATGTATACATACAGACGAAAATTCTCTACCGACTGTAAATACCAACCCAGGGGGAATGAATGGAACTCGAATTGCTACCATTACGGATGATTGTGGTACTTGGGTTCTGCTGCTTAGCGTCCTCTATTGCCTTGTTGGCCAACGATACAAACCACTGCTCATGTCGAACGGAGTTACGATTTAGCCACAACACTCCAGGTGCGATCCAGGTAGGTGATCGCAAATAGCGCAGAGTGGAACGGCTCCAAATTCTACAGGCTGGCTTGCAACGATACCAGGGGCACTGAAGAGGAAAGGTAAAGTACGATTGAGTTTTAGCATAAGGTTCGAGAAAGATTGAGGACTACACATACCGAATCGTGAATTGTTAGGAAGATATACCGAAGGGACCGATCTTGCTCGTCTGAGATGGCCAACGACACCCACCAATCAGTGCAAGCTGATGTAGGAAGGATCTTGGAGTGTGTGCTGCCCCAGGACACAGATATATGGGCTGGGAGGCCACTTAGGAATTTGAGAAAGCTTTCCGGGTATGAGAACCGGGTATCACAGCCCCCTGCAAATCACCGTATCAAATCAATATTGGGAAAGAGAAACGCAGTCCGAAGCAAAATTGAGCTTACTTAAACACGCCTGGATGAATCTGTCCCAGACAAATGCATATCTTGCAATGGGTTCAAGATAAAAGCTCCCGCAACGTCCAGGGTCATCGAGGAAGTCAAACAGTGACTTGTGGTAAAAGTCGTATCGAGTTGTCGCCTGGTCGCCCGGAGGTGGAATCTGAATCAACGAGTGGAGGTTTCCCAATAAGTGCTCGGCTTCGTTGCTCTCTGGGTCCGTTTGCAGGAACACAGTTGTGTTGAAAGCAGAAATATTGGTCACATTTGAATTGAGCCGGTCAATAGCGTGAATCCACCGTACTGAAAGGGGAGGATCTGGGCTCGACTCTAGGATGTGCGAGTACAAATCATCGAGTTGCCCGAGAGGGTTTGAATTCACTTTCGATCCCATCCTTAAAATGGCCTCTAGCAAGGCCTTCGGGGGTTCTCGATGACCCGCTTCAAGAAACCGGATGACCGTTGCGGCGTAGATGAACTGACCCGAAGCATTCTTAACGAGGGTCTGGAGCGTTCCTGGCGGTGGCCACGAGGGAGGAAAGTGATAACGACGACGAAGGAGATTGAACTGGACTTCCAAAAAGAGGGTGATGTCATCATTGGCGTTGTAGTCTTCATTCAAATCGACCTTGTCAGCGAAGGGGTTGGGGTTGTTTTCGAGGCTGAAGAATTCGCGAAATACGCGCTCGGGACGACTAGCGATGATGATACGAAAGGGAAAAGACAGGTCCGATGACGCTGCTTGGAGAACCTGGAGGATCTCTAGCTGGTCTTGCGCATTCGTTCGCACCGGCTTGTCCCGTGTGTTGATGCTTGTGGTATCGTGGTATTGCTCGGCCTCGCATTCGTCTAGGCCGTCAATGATGATAGCGCCCTGCAGCCCTGGCCCATCGGACTGACGGACGACTTCCCGGATTGGAGACAGAACAAGGTTTTCCATCTGTACGTGCAGATTCTTCTCGAAAACGTCCGTGTTCTTTTCAACTGCAGCGGAGATGGCGGTCTGCAAATCCCCTCGGTACCGGGCCAGCTGGTGTGCGATGGTTGTGACGAAGGCGGTCTTCCGGCGCCGGCCAATGGACGCTGACCAGGATGCGAAGAAGAACGTCGCGCCTAAAACACCATTCGCTGCGCACCGATCTGCCAGCGATCCCATAACGGCCGTCTTCCCGGTYCCTGCAGGTCCCGTCACCCATTTTATGTTCCTTGGGCACTCAGATTCTCCGCCTCCGTCTACGATCCAGCTGTACAAGTCGTCTTGGACTGCGACCCGAGTCTTGGGATGGCACTTCGGAGCATCACAGCGTTCGGCGGAGTCGTGGATCGCGCCTGCTGCGATTCGAGCCTCGAGTTCTATATATCACAACAAAAATCAATTGAGACGCTAGGCTACAGCACCGAAACCCAGACTCACTGCTCAGTGGATCCACTGAGGGGTTCAAATTCACAATTTGGCAGTGGTCGATATGGAAACCATGAGCGTGGTTGAAGCTGCCGGCCATGTGGTAGTCGAAGCGAAGGAACTGAATCGCCCCGATGCCCACCACAGCACCACTCCGCCGTGTTTGTGTACTGTTTGTCGAGCGTCTATGTGCTGCTCATATGACAGATCAAATCCATGAGGCGTGCCGCAACTGTTCATGAGGCAGTGCACCGACCTCTTTAAGATACTGTGGGCGGATGTCGAGGCTTTCTGGAAGGATTGCGAAGGCACTTCAACGCTGTTTACCAACCCCATAGATCGCGCACCTTTTGTAGGCTATTGAACCCCCCTTATTCATGCAACTTTCTCTCCGACTTCGTTTCCAATCGGGCGATTGGATGAGAGCAGTAGTGGGTACCAGGCCTGGGTGCACAACGCCATGGTATGAATTGGGGTCACTGCATGCTATCTTTTTTGTATCTGTGTGTCTTGACTGGTAACATATATAGTTTTTTTTTTGCCTTCAATCGTGCGATTTTCGAAACGCTTTCACCCTCGGAATTTCTACACAGTGCGATGTGTATATACGGACGAACTCTCTACCGACTGTAATCATTTTTATAAAAGATTCTGCCTCTGGAGCTCCTCTCCCTCAGACTGGCGTCTGGAATGCTTTCATAATCAACCGTTCAAATGCTGCATTGCCTTCAACATCGTTACTCCGTCGCCGTGGCCAAAGTACCCCGGGTGCAATCGAGGTGGCGGATCCCAACTGGCGCAGAATGGAACGGCTCCAGATTCTACACACCGGCTTGCAACGATACCAGGGGCACTGAAGACAAAAGATCGAGGAAGATTGAGTTTCAGCGTAAGGTTTGAAATCGAAGACTGCACGCACTGGATGGTGAACATCCTGAAGCATCGCCCAGAGGGACTTGGCCTCCCTTCTTGCGATAGCCAACGACACCCACCAATCAACGCTAGCTGGTGTAGGAAGGACCTTGGAGTGTGCGCCGCACGAGGGCAGATTTATAAATTGTGGAAGGCTAGTCAAGTATTCAAGAAAGCTTTCCGGGTATGAGAACTCGGTATCGCAGTCTCCTTCAATATCATCGTATGAGATCAATATCGCGAAAGAGAAATCAAGTCCGAAGCAAAAATCGAACTCACTTGTACGTGCCTGAATGAACCTATCCCAGATGAGCACAATCCTTTCACCGCGTTCAAGATAAAATTTCCCGCAACGGCCAGGGCTTCCGAGGAAGTCAAATAGTGATTTGTGGTAAAATTTATAATGAGTTGTTGCCTGGTCGCCGCCGGGTGGAATCTGAATCAATGAGTGGAGGTTTCCCAGTAAGTGGTCTGCCTCGCCACTCTCTGGATCCGTCTGCAGGAGCAAACTCATGTTTGAAACAGAGTATGGCACACCGCAAGTGTTAAACTCCTGGATAGCGTGAATCCACCTTACTGACAGAGGCGGATTTGGACTCGACTCCAAGATGTGCGAGTACAAATCATCGAGTTGTTGGAGTGGGTTTGAGTTCACTTTCAATCCCATCTTCAAAATAGCGTCTAGCAAGGCCTTCGGAGGCTCTTGTTGACCCGTGTCAAGAAACCGGATGACGGTCGCCGCGTAGATAAACTGACCCGATGCGTTGTTTACCAGGGATCGAATGGCTCCTGGTGGCGGCCACGAGGGGGGGAGACTGTAACGACGACGAAGGAGATTGAACTGGGCTTCCAAGAAAAGGGTGATATCGCCGTCGGCGTTGTAGTCCTCGTTCAAATCGAGTTTTTGAGAGAACAGTGTGAGATTTCTTTCTGGATCGAAGAATTCACGGAAAACACGTTCTGGACGACTGGCGATGAGAATGCGAAAGGGAAAGGACGGATCTGACGACGCTGCTTGAAGAGCCTGAAGTATCTCCAGCTGGTCTTGCGCGTTTGTTCGTGCGGGCTTGCCCCGCGTGCCGGTGCTTGTGGGATCGTGGTATTGCTCAGCCTCGCATTCGTCGACGCCGTCGATGATGATAGCACCCCGCAGCTGCGGTTGATTGGGCTGGAGTGCGACCTCCCGGAGTGGGCCCAGAACGAGGGTTTCCAACTGTATGTGCAGATTCTTCTCAAAAACGTCCGGATTCTTCTCAACAGCGTTGGAGATGGCGGTCTGCAAATCCTCTCGATGCTGGACTAGCTGGTGAGCGATGGTTGAGACGAAGGCGGTCTTCCGGCGCTGGCCAACAGACGCTGACCAGGATGCGAAGAAGAAAGTTGCACCTAAAAGACCGTTTGCTGAGCACCGATCTGCCAGCGATCCCATGACGGCCGTCTTCCCSGTCCCTGCAGGTCCCGTCACCCATTTTATGTTCCTCGGGCGCTCAGACTCTCCGTCTCCTTCCACAATCCAGCTGTACAAGTCGTCCTGGACAGCGACTCGAGTCTCGGGATGGCATTTTGGAGCATCGCAGCGCTCCCTCGAGTCGTGGATCGCACCTGCTGCGATTTGAGCCTGAAGCTCTGCATGTCCTGGTAAGGATCAATCAAAACGCTCAGCTGCAAGCCAGACTCACTGCTCAGTGGATCTGTCGAGGGGTTGACATTCACGAATTGGTAGTTGTCGATCTGGAAATTCTGGGCGTTGTTAAAGTTGCTGGCCATGGGGCAGTGGAANTGAAGGAAGGAGGTTGAATTGCCCCCGTTCCCACCACAGTAGCACTCCGCCTTGTGTTTGTGAACTGTTTGTCGAGCGTCTATATACCACTCATATGACCTTTCGGCAGCAATGTGCTGACCTCATTTGCCGCTTCCTGCCAGACGCAAGGTCACTCTATTACTTGACGTAAAGATAATTTCTCCCTGTTGAATACACATGCTTGCAAAGACTGCTACAAGTTACGTATGGACGGGTATAGATATTTCGTAGACGGACGAAACATCGAGAAGGATTGATCATAATTGACAGGCTTTACAATTTCCTCTCCTTCCTCCACCCCCGTGTCTCCGTTTGAATCGCCCCACAAACACTGTCGCGCACCGAAGGAACAACCTGTCTGCGCTTCCCTCTCTTCCCATCACCCCTAGCCTTCCCTTGCCCACTTTCCACGCCACACACCAATGAGCCATCGTCCCAAACCCCGAGCATAAACATTCGCTCGCTCTTCCACCTCGCCAACCTTTGACTTCTGCTACAAAACAGTCGAAGCCTGCTCGCAAGTCGGAAGAACTGATGATTCGGTCAATGAAGACATGGTAGGGTAGAGAGGAAGCTAGGTGGGGGATGGCGTTCGAAAGCGGGATTACCAGCAACTGCTGCCGAAGTCGGGAAGGGTGGAACTTCTATCTTGAACAGGGTCGTCTGCACAATTTACCTTATTTGCTTCCCAGCCTGCGTTCGATTTCTCTTCACGATTTCTTCCTGTCCGACTCTCTTGTGTTAGTGGTTTCTTTACCACCTTTTACCGGCTTCCCAAAATCCTAGTCCTATACCTGGCATGAATGCTTCTTGGTCTCCAGTGCTCCTCCCTACTTTCACTCGCCACCTCCGCAATATCCTCGCACCTGTTGCACAGTCCGTAGCGTGGTCTGATTCAGGCGACGGATTTCCGACGCCAGTTGAGTTGAAAACTATCTCAAAGGAGTCGAAGTGCCCGAACGTCCAAATAGCGTATCTCCTCAACTTTCAGCAGCTACGAACCTCCGTGCACCTGCTCCTGGTCTATTCCGTCTGGGACGTTTCATAATCTTTCTTTCGATACCAAGCCCGATACCGAGCTCAAAGGAGAGCTTGCGGAGGAAGAACGCCGTTTTCTGACGTCTCTCGACTGCCGCGGTAGAGGATGGACGGGCTGATGACGGTCGCGTCGTTTGCTCGGCGACATGGTAGGCTGGCTTACTCTACGACCTCGGACCCGCTTATGAACCCAGTCAACAAGGGGGTTCATCTACAGCACTTTTCTTCAAACGCCCTGAAGGATCTCGAACATGACCTGAAGACAGTCGTCATTTCGCATCTTCTCTGCATCCTGATACATCCCCAGCAAAAAGTCCTAGATACTGAGTCTTGGCCTGCTGTTTCTCTCCGATGCCGGCAACATATATGACACCCTCTTCATGGTCGCTCTTGTCACGCTATGGGATGACAAGGCTCCCAAAACTTACTTTACAGAATACAGAGCGGGAACGGCAGGGCCAACTAGTAAAGGGTAGGGTGGAATGGGCATAGATTAAGTGGCAACCAGAACTGGCAAATGCAACGGACTTCGAGCTGCTTGACCACCTGGACGAAGGAGATGTTCTTGATGGAAGAAAGGTCTGTTTGTATAACCCTTAATCTGATCAATGTTATAGACTTTGCTTCTATTTCTCATGTATTTCGTCAGTCTGGGTTGGGCTAACCTGTCATCCCATTTGCCTGTTCATACACTCCGCTTTACTTTAACAAATCTGGACATGTATACATACAGACAAATTCTCTACCGATTGTAAAACCCAGACGAAATGAATGGAAATTGAATTGTTGTCACTACGGATGGTTCTGGGACTTGGGCGCCCTCTTCTTAGCGCCCTTCATTGCCTTTTTGACCAGCGAAACAAACCACTTCTGCTGTAGATCGAGGCCACGATGCGGCCACAGCACCCCAGGTGCAATCCAGGTAGGTGATCGCAAATGGCGCAAAGTGGAACGACTCCAGATTCTACAGGCCGGCTTGCAACGATACCAGGGGCACTTAAGAGGAAAAATAAAGCAAAATTGAGTTTTAGTATAAGGTTTGGGAAAGATTGAGGACTGCACATACCGAATCATGAATGTTCGTGAAGGTATACCAAAGGGACTCACCCTGCTTGTCTGCGATGGCCAACGACACCCACCAATCAGTGCAAGCTGATGTAGGAAGGACTTTGGAGTGTACGCTGCCCCAAGACACGATTATACAGGCTGGAAGCCTAGATAGGAATTCGAGAAAGCTTTCCGGGTATGAAAACCGGGTATCACAGCCCCCTGCAAATCACCGTATCAAATCAATATTGGGAAAGAGAAACGCAGTCCGAAGCAAAATTGAGCTTACTTAAACACGTCCGGATGAATCTGTCCCAGACAAATGCATATCTTTCAATGTGTTCAAGATAAAAGCTCCCGCAACGTCCAGGGTCATCGAGGAAATCAAACAGTGACTTGTGGTAAAAGCCGTATCGAGTTGTCGCCCGGTCGCTGGGAGGTGGAATCCGAATCAATGAGTGGAGGTTTCCCAATAAGTGCTCGGCCTCATTACTCTCTTGGTCCGTTTGCAGGAGCAGATTCATATTGGAAGCAAAGGGTTGCACAGGCTGCTTGTTGAACCTTTGGATAGCGCAAATCCACCGTACCGAGAGAAGCGGATCGGGACTCGACTCCAGGATGTGCGAGTACAAAAGATCGAGTCGCTTGAGTGGGTTCGAATTAACTTTGGTACCCATCTTTAAAATGGCATCTAGCAAGGCCTTCGGGGGTTCTCGATGACCCGCTTCGAGAAATCGAATGACGGTTGCGGCGTAGATGAACTGACCCGACGCATTCTCAACCAAGGTCTGGATCGTTCCTGGCGGAGGCCACGAGGGAGGAAAATGATATCGACGGCGAAGGAGATTGAACTGGGCCCCCAAAAAGAGGGTGATGTCGGCGTCGGCGTTGTAGTCTTCATTCAAATCGAGCTTGTGGGCGGAAGGGGTGGGGTTGTTTTCGGGGTCGAAGAATTCGCGAAATACGCGCTCGGGGCGACTAGCGATGAGGATACGAAAGGGGAAAGATGGATCCGATGAGGCTGCTTGAAGAACCTGGAGGATCTCCAACTGGTCCTGCGCGTCCGTTCGCACGGGCTTGTCCTGTGAACCAGTGCCTGCGGTATCATGGTATTGCTCGGCCTCGCATTCATCCAGACCGTCAATGATGATGGCGCCATGCAACCCTGGCCCATCGGGCTGACGGACGACTTCCCGGAGGGGAGACAGAACAAGGGCTTCCATCTGTACGTGCAGATTCTTCTCGAAAACGTCCGTGTTCTTTTCAACAGCAGTGGAGATGGCGGTCTGCAAATCCTCTCGGTACCGGGCCAGCTGGTGTGCGATGGTTGTGACGAAGGCGGTCTTCCGGCGCCGGCCAATGGACGCTGACCAGGATGCGAAGAAGAACGTCGCGCCTAAAACACCATTCGCTGCGCACCGATCTGCCAGCGATCCCATAACGGCCGTCTTCCCGGTCCCTGCAGTCCCGTCACCCATTTTATGCTCCTCGGGCGCTCAGATTCTCCGTCTCCTTCCAAAATCCAGCTGTACAAGTCATCCTGGACAGCGACCCGAGTCTCGGGCTGGCATTTCGGRGCATCGCAGCGCTCCCTGGAGTCGTGGATGGCGCCTGCTGCGATTTGGGCCTGAAGCTCTGTATATCGCGGTAAGGATCAATCGAGACGCTCAGCTACAGCACTGCGGGCCAGACTCACTGCTTAGTGGATCTGCTGAGGGGTTAACATTCACAAACTGGTAGTTGTCGATCTGAAAATTCTGAGCGTTGTTGAAGTTGCTGGCCATGAGACGGTTGAAGTGAAGGAAGGAACGAGGCCCCTGTTCCCATCACACTCCGCCTTGTGTTTGTGTACTGTTTGTCGAGCGTTTATGTAGATCTGACGAAACCCATGCGCTATTCCGCATTCGTCCATGAGATAGTGCACTGACCTCATTACCTTCAAGTCAGCTACAGTGCTGTGAGCCAGACTCACTGCTCAGTGGATCTGCTGAGGGGTAACACAGTCACAATTTCGCAGTGGTCGATATGGATTCCACGAGAGTTGTTGAAGGTGGTAGTCAAAGCAGGGAGCTGAATCGCCCCGATTCCCACAGCACCACCCTTGTGTTTATGAACTGTTTGTCAAGCGTCTATGTGCCGCTCATTTGACAAATCAAATTCATGGGGCGCTGCAATCGTTCATGAGGCAGTGCACTGACCTCATTAACACTGTCTGCCCACGCACCTAGACACAGGGTAATCCTATGTCTTGAGGTAACGACAATTTCTCTTTGTCAATCCCGAACAACTCGCTTGCAAAAATCGCTACAATTGACGCCTGGAGGTGTACAGAGTTTTCGTACACGAACGAAAAGATAAAAGGGACTGATTGTCACGATTACTGACAGCCTTATATCCTCCCCCCCTCGACCCTCATTCCTCTGTTCGAATACCCCCACAAACGTTCTCGAGTACCAAAGGAACAACCCGTCTGCACGTCCCTCCCTTGCCACCCCCACTAACCCTTCCTTGTCCACTTCACGAACCATGCTCGATCTGTGAGTTGACCAAAGGTTCGCCGAAGGTGCGTTTTCCAGAGAACGTTGTCCTCAGCTAAGATTTTCCAAGCACTCCCACCAGTCATCTACACACAATTCCTCCATACTTTAAAAAGACAAACCATGGATGGCCGCTTCACTCAGGAGCACGGCGAACGCGTCCCCTGCAATTCTTGACACCATCGGATGTTCCATTGCGGGTAGTGGTAGGTCACACGCCTTCATAACTGGGAAATGGGAGGAAGGTAAGGAGCAATATCTATGAGGTCTCGGTGGTGGAGCTGCTCAGGACGACGAAGATATGCAATTAAAGTCGACAAGAAGGACAGCGACAAAGCCAACGTCGTCAACACACCCCATACAAAAACATCTTTCTCTTAGTAAGGGTCTCGAGCAATTCCTTGAGACTTGGACCCATTACACTGCATTTGGCGAACAATACCTCTCCCAAAACTACGCTAAGGACATATGAGAAGGTATACAAGTATCTACCAAATTTGAATCGATTTAGCAGACCTTTATTGAAATACCCAAAATATACGTTCAGTGTACCGCGCCCTGTGCTATAGTGTGCGAAACTTTGGAGAAAAAGGGAATTTATCGAGCTCATGTTGTCGACGGGAGGGGATCGAGAGCTTGAGGAATGAGACTTTGGTCAACAGTCAAGGACGTCAAATTTTGGCAATATATTTACCTCCGGATCTCATCTAGTAGTACAGTATATCGTTGAACTGGGAGAGGTCACAGCAAAGAGACTGCACGGTCAGTACCAATACTGACGTCCGGAATTTTGCACCCGACGGGCTCCTTCCTTAGCAACCCATCAAGCGTACGATCGAGAGTCATACGCCGATGCCTGACATCTAGACAGTTCCACTATTTGTAATACACTGGCAGCTACGGTGAGGCTCTCTTGTAAGGTGTATGGACCTCCTCTTGCACGTAACTTATTCAACCCCCGAACTTTGTTTTCACTCGTCACTATGCAGCATGATAGTTAGTTGACACTGCGGTGAACAGGGCTATAGTATGAATTGTGTTTGCTCTCTTGTATCTACGTATCTCAGTTCGGAGTAGAGTTATGCTCGTCCTTGGTTGGCTAAGATTTGAATTTCTGCTCTGCATCTAAAGCTTCATATAGGGACAACTTCCACAACGGCTGTAGTTGACAACCCAGACAGAATGAAAATTGAAAATTGATCATTATGTATCACACTGAGTCACGGAGTCACTCTTCGGGCTCCTTCATTATATTCCTAATCAACCGGTTGAATCGTGCACTATCCTTTAGAGCGAGACCCCGTCGTAGTGGCCAAAATACCCTGGGTGCAATCCAGGTGACGGATCCCAACTGACGCAGAATGGAACTGCTCCAGATTCTACACACCAGTTTGCAACGATACCAGGGGCACTAGAGACGAAAGATCAAGGAAAATCGAATTTCAGTGTAAGGTTTAGATAAGACCGAGAACTGCACGCACTAAACGGTGAACATCCTTCAACATCTCCCGGAGAGATATATCCTGCTGGTGCGCAATGGCCAACGAGACCCACCAATTGGCGGTAGCTGGTGTGAGAAGGATCTTGGAGTGTGCGCGGCCGGCGGGCAGAATTATATGGCATGGAAGGCTGGTCAAGAATTTGAGAAAGTTTTCCGGGTATACAACCTGGGGATTGCAACCCGCTTCAATATCATTGTAGCAGATCAATATTGTGAATGGGAAACCAGGTCCTAAGCAAAATCGAACTCACTTGCACATGCCTGAATGAATCTATCCCAGATGAAAGCCTGGATTTGACTAGATTCCGAATACAATTTCCCGCAGCGACCAGGGTCATCAAGGAAGTCAAACAGCGATTTGTGGTAAAAGTCGTATTGAGTTGTCGCCCGGTCGCTGGGAGGTGGAATCCGAATTAACGAGTAAAGGTTTCCAAGCAAATGCTCCGCCTCGTCACTCTCCGGGTCCGTTTGTAAGAGCATAGTCACATTGGAAGCAGAGGCTTCTCTCCCATCGGTGATCCATCGAACGGCTAGAATCCACCGTACCGAAAGAAGCGGATCTGGACTCGACTCCAAGATGTGCGAGTACAAAATATCGAGTTGTTTGAGTGGGTTTGAATTCATTTTTGGCCCCATATTCACACAGGGTTTTTGACCATGTATTTTCAATCCAAATATATGGAAAATACATAGAAAATACACAATATATTTTTATTGTATTTTTACAAAAAATACAGAACAAATACAGAAAGTACATATTATTTGGAAAAAATACTGAGAAAATACTAAATGATTATGGGTAAAAATCAAGCTCCATTGGATTGATTTATACTCATCTGGTAAGCTGATTGAACTTGGCTTTTGACCCATAATAGTTTAGTATTTGTTCCAGAAAATACATACCTTGTGTATTTGTTCTGTATTTTTTGTAAAAATACACTGAAAATATATGGTGTATTTTCTATGTATTTTCAATGTATTTAGGCTCAAAATACATGGTCAAAAACCCTGTGTCAAAATAGCCTCTAGCAAAGTCTTCGGAGATTCTCGATGACCCGCATCAAGAAACCGAATGACGGTTGCAGCGTAGATGAACCGACCCGACGCTTTCTCGACCAAGGTACGAGTCGTTTTTGGCGGTGGCCATGAGGGAGGAAGGTTGTAACGACGACGAAGTAGATTGAACTGGGCTTTCAAGAAGAGGGTGATATCGGCGTCGGCGTTGTAGTTTTCATTCAAATCGAGCTTGTGAGCGAAGGGGGTGGGATTGTTTTCGGGGTCGAAGAACTCGCGAAATACGCGCTTGGGACGACTAGCGATGAGGATGCGAAAGGGAAAAGACGGATCTGATGACGCTGCGTGAAGGACTTGAAGTATCTCTAGCTGGTCTTCGGTGTTCTTTCGTGCGGGCTTGCTCTGTGTATCGCTGCTTGTGGTATTGTGGTATTGCTCGGCCTCGCACTCATCCAGGCCATCAATGATGATTGCACCCCGCAGCCCTGTCCCATTGGATTGACGTGCGACCCCGTGCAGAGGGGTCAAAACGAGTATTTCCATCTGTACGTGCAGATTCTTCTCGAAAACACCTGGATTCTTCTCAACAGCGGTGGAGATAGCTGTCTGCAAATCTTCACGGTGCTGCATCAGCNTGATGTGCGATGGTTGCGACAAAGGCAGTCTTCCGGCGCCGGCCAATGGATGCTGACCAGGACGCTGTTAGATAGAAAATAGGTAGTCCATTTTCCTATACCAGCGTAACTTTTGATCTTCTTGATGATCTTCATCTAGGCATACATATATATACCTCAGTCTCGATTCTTTGCTCCTCAGTTGCTCTTCATTTCGAGTTCCTGAGTGAGTATTTCCCTATGCCTAGTCTTGTCCTGTCTATGTACTTATATTTCTCTATCCTAGTCCGTTCCCGTGGCTAGGTAAATACATTTAGTTGCTCTTCATTTCGAGTTCCTGATCCGTTCCCGTGGCTAGCGCTCACAGACGCGAAGAAGAAAGTTGCACCTAAGACACCATTCGCCGCGCACCGATCTGCCAGCGATCCCATGACGGCCGTCTTCCCGGTCCCTGCAGGTCCCGTCACCCATTTTACGTTCCTCGGGCGCTTAGATTCTCCGTCTCCTTCCACAATCCAGCTGTACAAGTTGTCCTGGACAGCGACTCGGGTCTCGGGATGGCATTTCAGAGCATCGCAGCGCTCCCTGGAGTCGTGAATCGCACCTGCTGCGATTTGAGCCTGAAGCTCTGCATAACGTGGTAAGGATCAATCGAAACGCTCAGCCACAGCACTGAGCCAGATTCACTACTCAATGGATCTGCCGAGGGATTCACATTCACGAATTGGTAGTTGTCGATCTGGAAATTCTGAGCGTTGTTGAAGTTGCTGGTCATGAGGCAGTCGAAGTGAGAGAGGAGGTTGAACTGCCCCCATTCCCACCACAGCAGCACTCTGCCTTGTGTTTGTGAACTGTTTGTCGAGCGTCTATATACCGCTCATATGACAGATGACCCCTCGGCAGCAATGTGCCTCATTTGCCGCTTTCTGCTCAAGTAACCAGACACAAGGTCACTCTATTACTTGGCGTAAAGATAATTTCTCCCCTTTGAATACAAATGCTTGGGAAGGTTGCTACAATTCACGTATGGAAGTGTACAGATATTTTGTAGATGGACGAAACTTCGAAAAGGATTGATCATAATGACCATTGACAGGCTCTACATCCCCCTCTCCTTCCTCCACCCCCGTGTCTCCGGTCGAATCGCCCACAAACATTGTCGAGCACCGAAGGAACAACGTGTCTGCGCGTCCCTCTCTTCCCATTCACCCTAGCTCTTCCTTGCCCACTTTCCACGCCACACTCACGAGCCATGCTCAACTCGCAATGCATGAATTCAAAGGAACGTTGATAATGGTGCCCAGAATTCCAGCGGACCCATTCGTCGTACTCCCAAGTGAAGTGGCTATCCATGGTTATCTTTTCAAGGACCGAGGAATTGTGTTAATGGCCAGTGAGGGCGTCGATTGCGTGGAAACCGTACGCTGAGGACAACGTTTTCTGAAAACGCTCCACCGGCATAGCATCACCCGTAGTATTAGGTCGCACGTCGTCATAACAGGAAGATGGGAAGAATATGACAAAGGCAGGGAAGTGAATCAACGAGAAGGAGGGTGACAAGGCCGAAAGTCATAATCCGCCTCATATGAGTGAAATTAAGGGGGTCGACCAAGCCATTGAGGCTGAGACCCCTTGTTGGGTGCGAACCTAGGAGAGGGAAGGGAAATTATCAAGTTCTTGTTGGTGGTGGGAGCGCATTGAGAGCCTGAGGAATGAACCTTTAGTCCAGCATGACTTCGAATTGTGGCAGAGTATTTACCTTGTGAGTGTCCTCCAGTAGTACAGTGAATAGTTGACCGGGGAGAAATTGCAGTAAGGATGCCGTACGGTCGGCACGCATCAGGACTGGCGTGTGTGACCTTCACCCCGCGAGTCTCCTTGACTCCTTCCTTATCAACCCAAGGAGTATAATACGATCAAGAGTCATACGCCGATGCCTAACGTCCACGACAGTTCTATATACAGCTGCGGTGAGGCTCCGCTTGAAGGATGATCAAAGATACGCACCTCGCTCCACGCACAGGAGGCATGCTTGTTCACGAGAGGCTGAGCGTAGTCGCCGAGAAGCTCAGAGATGATCGAGAGGAGGACATCTTCCTCGCAGACCAAAACCTTTTGAAGGGCATGGCAGCTGTAGCATTTGGTTGCCGATTCCACGACATGTCCTTTTCAATCGAGGTTAGAACGTCCTGTCAAGGAAGTAAGCCATAGCATATCAGCCCTAGAGGTGGCTTCGAGGCCGCGTTGAGCACCATTGGGCGCCGAAGCTAGGGTGCTCGATGAGATGCGGGATGTGACAAGAGCAAGTAGGTTGGCGCACCAATGAGCCATCGTCCCAAACCTCGAGCACAAACATTCGCTCGCTCTTCCACATCGCCAACCTTCGACTTCTGCTACAAAACAGTCGAAGCCTGCTTGCAAGTCGGAGGAACTGATGACTCGGGCGATGAAGACATGGTAGGGTCGAGAGGAAGCTAGGTGGGGGATGGCGTTCGAAAGCGGGATTACCGGCAACTGCTGCCGAAGTTGGGAGGGGTGGGAACTTCTATCTTGAATAGGGTCGTGTGCACAATTTACTCTATTTGCTTCCACACACTGCGGTTTTTGATGTGTTTGTTCAAAGAGCACATTTTAAGTAAACCAAATGCAAGGGTTGACTTTGTCTGCAATTTGCAATGGA
>SDEE01000918.1:0-17377 GCA_004126415.1 Candolleomyces aberdarensis
ATCCTGCCCATATATCAATCACTGGGAAGTCCTTTAAAGTACTGGGGAGCACCTTGACGGGCGCATGAGCATCCTCAGTCGTCCCTAGACCAAGGTTCCCATGTTCATTCCATCCCCATGCCCATACCTCAGGTCGCGATGAGCCGTTCCACAGAGTCAAGACATGTTCAGACCCGCACGCAAGTTTCGTGAGCAGCGCTTCTTTCAGGGAGTCCGGGAAGGACGGCCGTGAGCGTTTTGGGGACACTCCAGGAGCAGGATCATCCGCCGCCACTCCACAGCCCAGTTGGCCGTGAGTGTTGCTTCCGGTGGCGAAAACGCTTACACCTGCCTTGCCCTCTACAGGAGTTACTGTAAAGGTGCCGTTCCAGGTACAACCAATCGCCTTCACCTCTTGCCCATCGAGGGAAAAGAGATCGAGCTGGCCCTTCCTGTTCGACCCCAGACGATCAAGCATTCCAGACGACTTCAGGAAGACGCTGTGTTGAGAACCCACACTGCATGATAGGTATGGATCGTCCACGTTCTCCTTCGCAATAAGTTGGGGGCTATCGACAATGGCGGCTGCTCGGGAAGGAATGTCGCTGGGCGACGCACTGGACGAAAGCGGCGAAATCTGACCATGCCTTCCAGCGCCCCATCCTACCAGCCAACCTCTTCCCGTTGTCACTGAACGCAGTTGCGCCACAACGTGATGCTGACTAGCAGCGATGGATTGCACCCTCAGGCCGCCGGATGACGAAAGAGTCGTGCCATCCACGAGAACAGCATCGAATCGAACGCGGTTCAATTCTTTAAAGACAGGCCTAGCCTTCACCGTAGACCTCTTGATGTGGCTTTTTGCGGAAATCACGCCCCCAATCCCTAGATCTCCCCATTCATTCGAGCCAATCGAAAGCAGAACATCACTGTGCTGTTGAAGGGCATCATCCCGATGTGGGGGAGAATAAACAAAGTACGTGGTCTCCCAGCCGGCCGCCACCATTTTGCACTGATGACCTTCCAAACCTTCCTCTTTCAAGGGTAGATCCAGCCTTCTGAAGATACTCGAGGATGCGTCCGGCTGTGATACCGCATCCTTGTACCGAGCTCCCAGCTGACCTGCACGGCCATCACCACACCCCCATATCTCCGTGTAAGTCTTTTCAGGTTGGTCTTCTTTAACCCGTTCGAGCAGGGCAACGGTATGGTTAGCGCCAGTGGCTAGATCCAGGATCCTTGTGGTCCCAATCGGCAGCGATCCGTTTGGTACGCCATCGAAGGTGCAGGCGAGGAAATTGGATGAATCTTCGTTCGATGAGTGGCCTAGCTGTCCATGTGCGTTGGAGCCAGCGGACAGCAGCACCAGAGGCATGGCGATGGTAAATGGTAGTGGCTGTTGGAGAGACAGAGGAAGCCGTATTTACGCTTGTTGTGATGAGGATCCAACGCGACCGCGTGACAAACTATTCCCCTTCATTTTTCACAATATCGAAAGGGTACAAACTCAGCTGCTGGCACAAGGTACTACGACGAACCTACGTGATTGCTACGCTGCTATCAATTGCCACACCATCTCTCTATGTCTGCTGAATCTGGCCCTATCACACTGTCCGACGACGCCAAATTGCATTGGTGGAAGAGGCGAATATGGTCTTCTTGAAATAGGCCAACCACAGTGTGCATCAAGCCTCTGTTATGGAAGAGAGCTAGGTCGTTCTCCTTCCTGGAACGGTGACGTACCGACGCTAATTAGCACCACCGGAATTACCACCAACCCACAACAAATCCAGCACGTACCACGGATGAGGATACACCAACTTCAATGGATGGCGATGAAAGTGAGTTCAAGTTATCTTATAGAAACGGTGTTGGCTCACGTTAGGTGCAATTCCAGGCCGCTGCATTTCGTGCAGAATGGCTCTGATTTCCTTCAGGTCTGCTATGTGGCCTCCTTCAGGATACTTGCCTTTTCTCTCCGTTATGTGGCTCGGAAGCGGGTCCACAAAAATATCGGTGATCGTCATCGGGTGCACCTGAAAGTGCAGGTTACCAGTGACAGGATTCTTCCAGAGCTAAAACCGCGTTCAGCTTCGATGGACTGCAAACGTGCAGTGGTATGCTCACGAAAGGATAGGTTTTCCTCTTTTGCTCCTCCCAAGGCGACAGCTCTGTAAACGGCGTCTCCAGTCCCTCCGAGACTATACCAAACCCAGTGCTGACCGCCTTTGCGTTTCGGATCCACTCGAAGGGATGTGGAGCATATCGAGCTTTGGCTCTAACGGCGAAGGACTTCCACTCATCTGGCAGTATATCAAACATCGTCTTCCCTGAAACGAACGCGGTCGTTCCTAGAGGAACTGCGAGCTCATCCCCCGACCCATCGCCATACCATACAACTTGCTCTGGTCCCTGTGGCACTCGAATCCCATACAACGCGGTCACTTTCGGTGGGTCGAAGTTGTACAAGGCGGCATCCATGTGCCACCTGAAGAACCTCGTCGCTCCGAATTTCTCTTCGTCTTCTAAAGGGATCTGTGTCCTATGGAACGTCTTGTGGTGCCCATGCTTGAGCTTGACTTCTTCCAGTCCTTCATGGTCGCGAACTATCCCGTGGCCTATCACCTGGACCTGTGGAACCCTGGGGATCGTGTTCAAGTACGAATGCAAGACCGTCTTCGTGGCCTTCTCGTGGTCGTTGCCGTGCCCATATTGCTCAGCGGAAGTGTCGAATGCCTGCGCGTTTCAGCAGGCACTCAGTGGGCTATCGGAGGTATGTCAGTGGCGATGGCGTACCTTTACGATATCGTATTGCTCCTCAGGCGTCAACGTGACACCTCTAAACAAAAGAATACCATGCTGTCATGTGGTGAGTCCGATACGATCTCTCCCATAATAGTCTGGCCGGCTCAAGGACCTACCCTGTACAAGGCGTCCTCCACCGTGCGGAATGACTCGGGATCCATCAAGATGTCTCTTGGATGTATTCCTTTGACTTCTCTACCGAATTCCTGGAACCGACCTGCCTCCAAGGATGGAGGAAACGAGAGAGGTTCGAGGGTGGGGCTCATGATGGCGTTCAAGGCTGTGAGATATTAAAGGACTCTTGACTCTGGAACCGCAGCTCGCCCCTCTCATATATTTCCTCAAGCAACCTTCTTTGGGTTAGGTTTCATAGTCTATTAAGACCAGGGTATGGGTTGATTTGGGCTTGAAATAGCTCAGAAGGCAGGCTGAACTGGACAAGTCTGTCCTCACAGATCCAATCTGCTCTGTTTCGAAATGTGATTCGAACCGCTCTGTTTGTCCGGAATATCTCCGACTTCAGTGAGGCTTTCTAGAGCTTTCTAGTAGCATTCCCTTTAGTGGACACATCAATTGACGCTTCTCTTCTTCTGGGGGTTGGTAATCTTTGCGTTCCATTCACGTGCCTTTCTCAGCTGCCGTGTATATAAAGCGGCCGTCTATGCAAGTGTCATGCATTAATACATCATGACCAACAATCAACCCAACAATCAATCCTGGTGCAACCGCTGTGGGCGCGGTTTCGCCAGTGAAAATGGCCTCCACAGCCATCGTGTGTCTTCGAACAGGCACAACTTCTGCACTGACTGCGGAAGTGATCAGGACTTCGACACTCGCTCCGACTTGCTATCCCACAGGCGGGATGCCCATAGCTATTGTGAGCGTTGTGAAGAAAATATGGAAGATGCCGACATGCTACAGCAACACGACATCGACGTCCACAGCTATTGCCCGGACTGCGATCGCTATCTGAACTCAACAAACGAGTTGAAGCAGCACCTTAATTCCTCCAGGCACAAGCCTGCGAGGATTAAGTGCCCTTTCGGATGTTCAATTTCCAAGATGTTCATCTCCTTAGCTGCAATTGCAGCCCATATCGACGCCAATGGGTGTTCAAAAATCGCTCGGCCCAAATTCAATCGGCTCGCCTACGAATTAGATCCTCGACGGACTATCGTGGATAGCAATGGCGAGAATGGTCCCAATGGTAATCCTACCAGTGACCAAATCTATGCCCAGCTTTGCAGAGCCGGGGAGGAGGGCGTGTGGAGGTGTGATTCTTGTTCCGCCAAGTTTAAACACTTTCACGCGCTGAAGGCGCATCTTAAGAGCCCTACCCACGACGTTAAAATGTACCGCTGCTCTTGTGATGCGCGTTTTAAAAATATAAATGGGCTATGCTCTCACGCTGCAAGCGATAAATGTGACCTCAGCCAGCGCGCCGCGAATCGTAAGATTTGGCGTGTGATTGGCCGAGTCAAGCAGGTCCTTAGGAAGGAACTGGGAGGGGAACAAGACCTTTAGGCTGGTTGGCGAAACGGCATTTTCGTGCCGGTCCCTGAGGGGGAGCGATCGCCTGGGGCGAGCCGTCTCGGGGAGCACACCAACGGTCAAGGTCCTCGGGGCCATATATTATATAAAAATAAAAATAGAAAAAACTATCACTATCTCGCAGAGAGATGGAGAAATTATGTATTCCCTTTTTTTGAGCTGAAATTGTCAACGGGGTTGACTGACCCTGTCTCTATGTTGTTGTAGCACGATGTATATTATTCTTGTAATTTTAGTTTAGCTTGAATCGCTATGAAGGTTGTGATTTGTCTAAAGTGGCTTGAATGCCGGGATTGTTCCAGTGATCGGGTCAGTGCTTCTGTTGATCCGTTCTCAGAAAGCGCCTCAACGATCTCCAGGTGAAATTTTTTTCTTCGACGAAGGGTATAGAACTGGAAATGCAGCCCCAAATCAAGATCCGTCATGCGCACGGACCAGAAAGATAAAATATAAAATGAGAGCCCCCATAACGGGCTGACCCTCCCAAGGAGCAGCATCTGAGTTGCATACCTTCAGGAGTAACCAACCTCGCCCCTGATGGAACCCATCGCATCTTCCACCGTATACTCTCTCGGTCTTCTGGAAATTGTGGACTTGCGCCGTGACTGTGGCCAATGCGGAAAAGGATTTTCCACACCCACTGCATTACAGGAGCATCGATACGAGTCGACGAACCACGGTTTTTGCGATGTCTGTCGAAAGGATTTCGAGACTTGGTCGAACTTGGAGTGGCACAAGTTCAAGGAGCATGGATATTGTAGACAATGTGGCTACGATACGGGGAGCCTACGCTGCATTTATCCATGCAACCCACTCGGACAGGGTGGTCGATCGAACCCGAAAGTACTGTACTCCCTGTAATCGCAATCTGAACGATCCAGCCAAGGGGCACGACATTTGGGAACACGGTTTTTGTACTGTGTGCTACTACCGCGCAGGCAGCTACTCCCTGCTCCAGGAGCATGTGCGGAAATGGCATCCCAGATATTGCCAACCCTGCGATCGGTTCTTCCAGTCGGACAACAACCTCAGGGAGCACCTAGCGTCGTGCAGGCACTGACCTGCGCAGTATCCCTGTCCGTTCGGATGTACCGCTCAGAGGTTCATCTCATTCGCAGCTCTCGCGGCACATCTCGACGCCAACGCCTGTACGGCTGTAACTCGATGCCGTCTCAATGAGACTATCCATCTGTGGGACTCCAAGCATCAAAACATCGTTGTGGATGGAAGATTTTCCCCCGATTACAACACCTGGCCACAGCTCGAGCTCGAGCTCCAGTTAGCTGTCGCAGAAGCAACCCAAGTCTACGTCTGCAAGCAGTGTCAAGTCGATTTCGGAAATTACGAAGGGTTCAAAGCACACATTCAAAGCCCAGCACACGATCTAGCCATTTATCGCTGCCAAGGGTGCGAAGAACGATTCGTCACGTTTAGTGGTATATGTCAGCACATTGCCAGCGGAAAGTGTGGCATAGACTCGGAGTGGATGAAGGACCAACTTTGGAGTTTGTTTGGCCAGGTCATAGCGACCTACTATTAATTCAGTGGTACGTGTTTGATCTCGTGGTGTGATCATGAAAGAGGAGGGTCTGATATAATATACAGCATCTAGCTCAAAGCCTAGCCTCCGATAGTCTCTGAGCGAACCCATCTTCAAATTTCCCGACATCTTATAGGATATCTCCCCCTCAATTATTAATATTTGCAGCAAAATAGTAGTAGGAGGATCCTCTTGCTGTATCAAATGCGGTTGTACTTAGGGAATTTAACATCACGCGAGTTTATTTATCCATCGAAGCCACAATGTGGGTTTCAATTTAAATTTCTGGGCCCTTCCCTGACTCTCACAGCGCGACAGTAGAACGGCGGCCGTGGTGGAGAAGGGCATTGGTCGCCGGATAAGGAAATTGCTGACTTGAACGGATTTGATACTCCTGAGAACTGGTTCCTCAGCCCTCAGCCCTGTTGGCCCCCTCGGAACCGCATGAAAAAGCAAAAGAGCATAAAAGACTGCTTAATTGCTTGCGCACCCTGCAAGCTGCGCTCTTCTTGATTCCTTTGCCCCTCGCCCCTAGCTGATCAAGCCTTGAAGCTTGAATCTTTATTCACCACAAGCGAGATGATCAAAGCCTACCGCGTATACTTGGACGACATCCTTTGGTGCAGCTCATGCCAGCTTGGGTTCCCGACCGCAGAAGAGCTCAAGGACCACCTCCGTGACTCAGGGTTCCATCCATACTTCTGTGACCCCTGCAACAAGGACTTGGTCACGCCGAACAAGTTGAAGCAACACGATGTCGAAGTTCACGGTCTTTGTTCCCAGTGCAACAAATTCATTGGCGACTCCCAGAAACTCAAGCAGCACCGGGCTAACGCCAAGAATCACCGGCCCTACTGCCCCCCCTGCAACCACTTTTTCCAGTCCGTTAACAACCTCAACGAGCACTGCAATTCAGCCATCCACAAAGTTAAAGATATATGTTGCCCCTTTTCTTCCTGCCCCGGGAAATTCATCTCTCTTGCCGCTGATGCGCAGGTCGCGTTCTAGGGCACAAAATCCAACAAGACTGAAGAACCAAACTCTAACACCAACACACACAACAGCAACACACCACAGTGGTTTGTGACGTTCTCACCTTGTGATAATAAGCACCCGTTGTGCATCTACTACGCCGGCCAAGACATTCAGTTCAAGYCCGAGCTGAAAACCGCTTCAGAGAGAGAATTGCTTGTGACCCGTAATCCGGTAGCCTGCGCTCGATTTTTTCACTACATGGTTCAAACATTCATCAAACATATCTGTGGCTGGGATACTGAGAATCCCCAGCGTGGCGTCTTTGGAAAGCCTTCTGCGTACTACGGGACTGTAGAGCAGCAGGGACGAATGACGCTGCACTTACACTTCTTACTTTGGATCGATGGCTCTCCATCCCCACAAGAGATACGCGATCGCTTAATGAGCGGTGATGCTAAATTTCAAGAGGAAGTTATTGCCTACCTAGAAAGTTGTCAGGTTGGTGAATTCCTCAACGGAAGCATGGAAGAAGTTCGGAAAAGAGTACCGGTCCAACCAAGCAAGAAAAGCAAGGGCATTCACACTCTATATCACCCTGAAGACATTAGCGACGAAGTCCCCAGCCCTGACGAATATGTGGATCCTACGCTGACTTTACCAGAAGCACCCCCAGCTAACTTCTGCACTGATGTGGAAGATTGTCCTTGCGAGGATTGCATAGGGTTGGACGCTTGGACGCAGCAATTTAAATCTACGTTCGACGACATTGTCTTTAGATCTAACGTGCATAAGTGTTTTGGGCGGAAAGACAATGGTCTGGGTGAAGACGATGGCTCAAATTTGGAATCAGTTAGCACAAAGACGCCTAAGCAACACGCCACGGGCAAAGGCTGCGTAAACAAAAATGGAGTATGCACGGCTCGTTTTCCACGTGCTATTGAACCTGTCACCCGTGTTGACCCTAAGACGGGTCACATCTTTCTGAAAAAGCAAGAGTCCATGATCAATAACATTTCTCCCGCTGTCGTGTATGTGTGTCGGTGCAACACAGACACGACAAACCTTCAATCAGGCACCGCAGTCAACTCAACCGTTGGGTATGTCACCGATTACATTACCAAGTTTCCGCTCAAAACCCACCAGATTTTCTCCGCAATGTACAACGTCTTTTCCAAAAACTCGGACTTGGGTGAGGATGACAGCAAGGGGGGACTTAACAGTGCTCGCAAAATGATCTTGCGTGTTGTAAACTCACTCAGTGCAAAAATGGAGATTGGGGCACCTATGGCCGCGCTCTACCTTTTACAAAACCCCGATTACTACACCAGTCATGAATTCCAGCCATTCTACTGGAAGAATTTTGCAAACTTTGTTTCTAATGCTTGGCAGCTGTTATCAGCACGAGCGGATGCTCCTCCAGATCCTTCCGCAGAATCTGTAGCAAACCTTGAGTCTGTTGGGATTGATCAACTCAAGGTCGAGTGCACAGAAGCAAGCCTGCAAGATATTGACGGCGGGGATGAAACAGTGCAGATGGGCCGTGCTGGCAGTCACTTCATCAGTAAGGCAAGCACAGATGATTTCCGCTTTAGGCCAGCGCAATTGGAGAATGTTAATTTGTACGAATGGATCCAATGCTCGGTGCGCCACAACCAGAGTAGTACAAGGAAACCCACCAACGCTTTAGCATTCTTCCAGTATCTGAATGAACATCCAATGTCCCAGACTCACGCGGTCGCTTGTGACCCCGAGAGGCGGCACTATGTCGTTCCAAATTTTTTGGGTCCATCCCTGCCTCGAAAAGATAAGGGAGACCGTGAATTTTACTGCTTGACGATGCTGACGCTCTTTGTACCATGGCGAACGGGTCTGGAACTGAAAGCATCAGATTCTACCTGGGATCAAGCATTCAAAGAACATCAGTTCACCGACCGACAAAACCAACTAATGGCCAACTTCAATGTCAGGTACGAGTGCTACGATGCTCGCGACGACTTTTCTGCCAGCTTCAAAAAAGTCTCAACAGTTAGTGACGGCCCGGAAACTGAAGATGAAAGTAGCGGCCTAACAACGGACGTCAGGCTAAATGAGATCGACGAGGATCGGGACGAGCGACCTATGGTAGAGGGTAAATCTGCAATAGAACTCAAATGCGCAAACAAGGAGACTTACCATGCACTAGTAAGTGCTGGATGGAAGAATTCCCCGTTTGCTACAACAAAAATCGAGCTAGCTAAGCTCGAATTACCGCGGGTGGTCATAGACAGCGCGTTGAACTCCCGTGCCTGGGGGTCAATTATTAAATATGAAAAGGATAAGAAATTTCGGGCCAAATTCGCGTCTCTTGCAGCCTCTGCAGAAGGAGAAGGAGGAGTGGGGCTTGGTCCTGTACGCAATGATGTCTTCGAGGTGCCCGCTTCATACCTGACAAAGGACTTTGTTCCCTCCAATATCCAGTGGACCGTCGTTATGGATCAGATAATAAAAGAGTTTAACTTGAATGCAGATCAGACAAAAGCCTTCCGCATCGTCGCGAATCATGCAACCTGCGTCGCTCCAGAACAACTCTTGATGCATCTTGGCGGCATGGGTGGCACCGGAAAAAGTACGGTTATTAAGGCACTCGTACGTTTTTTTAACAACAGGCATGAACCATACCGCTTTGTCATTTTAGCTCCGACTGGGACTGCGGCCGCTTTGATAGGCGGGTCAACTTATCATTCATTCCTCGGCCTGGGGACGAGTCAATCCAATGGTGAAACATTAGCTTCGGCATCCGAAGTAAAGACGCGCCTTATGGGTGTGGGTTATATGCTCCTCGATGAAAACTCGATGTTGTGTTCCGCCGACAATTGCCGTATCAGTGCAAGGTGCTGTGAAGTCATGGGGGTGTATGACAAACCTTTCGGAGGGCTGAATGTGATTTACGCAGGAGATTTTGCACAGCTACCACCAGTAAGAGGACAACCTCTGTATAGTAGAGCGATCTCGCTATACCAAACACCTCGCCAGACGATTGGTGAGCAGCAAAACACCATCGGTAAACTGATTTGGCATCAGTTCACCACCGTGGTCATTCTGAAAGAAAACATGAGACAAAAAGAGGGAACAACCCTCGCAGACTCTGCATTCAGAAATGCGCTGGTAAACCTGCGTTATCAATCGTGCACCCTGGAAGACATCACTCTGATCCAAGGCCGTATAGCCGGCAACGCTCCTGACCTATCAATCGACACACCTTCATTCAAAAATGTATCAGTTATCACGGCAAAGAATCGAGACAAGGACCATATAAACCATACTACTCTGGCGCGATTTGCGTGCGAAACAGGTCAGAAGCTGGCTTCCTTCTATAGCGTTGACGAACTGTCGAACTCCGAACCAAAGAGGCAAAAGACAAAAATCAAGAAAGTTTTCAGCCCGTCCACATACATAAGCTTCACGGAACAGGTGGCGCTTTGGAATCAGCCTCCACATACCAGTGAGCAAGTACCAGCCTGTCTGCAACTCTGCCTTGGCATGCCCGTCTTGATTCGCCACAACTATGCAACGGAGCTGTGCATCACGAGAGGACAAGAAGCCCGAGTTGTTGGGTGGACGCCCTGTGCTACGCCAGGTTTTCCCGATCGACAAAGCCTGGATGTACTGTACCTGGAACTGGTCAATCCACCAAATGACATCAAGATACCGCACTTACCGCTGAATGTCGTTCCATTGACACGAATGTCCCAGACTGTCGATGCCAGGTTGCCGTCAGATTTGTACATGAGAGTATGTCGATCTCAAATACCCGTGTTGCCTAACTTTGCTATGACGGACTACTCAGCGCAAGGTAAGACACGAGATATTAATGTTGTCGACATCCGGAATTCTAAGAGCTTTCAAGGGATATACACCGCCCTGTCGAGAGGCAAAACTCTAGCAGGTACTCTGGTCCTGCGGGACTTCGATATCAGCAAAGTCACGGGTGGTATTGACGGTGCGCTTCGTCAAGAATACCGTGAGTTGAATTATTTGGACGCAATTACAACGTTGAGGTACGAAGGTACTCTTCCAAAGAACATCGTTCAGAATACACGGTGGGCAATGATCAAAGCTTACCGTGCATGGAAGACGACATCGGAGGAGCTTTCTTGGCATGGCACAATACAACAAGAACAGGAAGAAGATAAAGTGAGTGACCGGGACATGAAGGCTGTATTGAGGGCCGTTAAACCTAACCTGAAAAGAAAGCTACCCGATGCCGTCAGTGGAAGTAATCCCGTAAAGAAAAGTAAAACTAACACCCGCAGATCGCTGCGACTCAACGCGACTTTGCATGCTCCAACGGGACCGAAGTGGGACAGCATTGATCACAGCTGTGCTTTCGATGCATGGACAGCCGTTTTGTACTCGTTGTGGACATCAGAAAGGATGACTCGAGAAATCCAGACGCTGAGCCCTGCGATGGAAGAGATGGTTCGTGCATTCCACAACATAACGTCCTCTGAAGATGAAGGTGTACAAGTGACAAATGCACGCGATCAATGGCGGCGTTGCTTGCGGGCTGCTTACCCTGACGAATACCCAGCGGGTACAAGAGGTGTAGACATCATTCAACTGAGCCGAGACTTGTTGGGCATACCGAGTAACTGGCAAGATATTCAGGTAGAAACTGAATGCAGCAGATGTCAACGTACTGATATGCGCTTCGATTTACACCGCGTCATGGTGGGACGTTACAATGTGCTCAAACACGGGCAGTCAGTGCAAGGTCATGTCAATGCAAAGATGGAAGCTATAGGTACCTGTGCTCATTGCGACGGAAACATGTATGTAATTCATGAGCTCCCTGATCTAATTGCCTTTGAAACTGCGGATGTGGAAGAGATACAACTCAATCCTCGTGTTGACATTGAAGGCGGCAATGGTTATCGCCTATTTGGAGTGATCTACTACGGTGGAGGACATTTCATCAGCAGAATAATAACTAAGAGCGGGAAAATATACTCACACGACGGAATTCACGGTACCTCGGCAGTGTTTGACGGAGTACTGGATGATAAGCTTGACATTCACTCTTTAAATTTATGTCAGGGTCGCAAGGCTTCGCAGGCCATCTATGTGAAGGAATGAACAGGCTGGAAACGATCCGGAGAGGAGCCAGAGTGACGCACCGCTTCCACACGCGAGGTAGAACATAAGCAGATCGAATACGCGTAAAATAAGACAAGGGCTGAGACACCTATCTTGGACCCTTTCAATCAACAACTGAACAATGAAGCGCCCGTATCGAAGAAGGATTGAATACCTATTCAATGAACAGCGTCACTCAAGCGACTTGATCCTCTGGGTTGATGACACAGCATGCAGGGTGGCATGGTAGGTGCTTCAACGTCTCCAATCGATTTGTGTTCACCAGTTTCACGTCCAGGCCTTGCAATGAGCGAGGGAGGAAGTTGCAGGAAAGGGATCTGGGAACATGGCTACGTCGTAGGCATTTGGTGTGGACATGCCCTTGCGTCAACCCATGCACCGGTACCCACGAAATCGTCCATATCGTGCGCAGGCGTGATGGCACGTACATCGCTCGGTGTGGGCGCAATGATAACCCGTGTAGATTCTTTCGTGAGTGCAAAGAATAGGCGCAAACACAGATTGCTGAGACAGTGGCAGTCAATCTGTCCACCATACGCCGGTATACTGATTTCGTGGACGCGTACGACCACCTCGCTGTGGGCCAGAACGCCGAGGAGTATCACTACAAAGTGATGTGCGACGGAGATTGGACGTGTGTGGAGGACGAGAGGGGCTATGAAGACCTCGAAGCGACTTATACAGGTTGGTGTGGATTCCATGACGATCTGGCTGATCAGATTGAAGTCGAAGAGTAGGGGGGGACCGGGCGGACAGCGGACGGAACAGTACAAACTACATGGAAGCAGTCAGCGAGGGGCCGCACAATGTCGTTAATGTCTTTGAGGCAGGACAAGGGCCAGTGTTGTCAGTCAGATATAGGTTATACGAGGGTAATTGAAAGAGAACACGCTGCCAAACCAGAGCAATATCATTCTTATAGCATAGGTTAAAGGTTCAATCGGCTGCTGGCGTCACTGGATTTGAAACAGAGAGTATAGCCCACGCTGGGCCAACACGATGGGGTAAAGACAAACACGAACGCTGGCCGACAGGGAGCACGGACCCAACAATGGTTAGTCATGTGCTAAGTCAAGGGCTAGATCAACGGACTTTCACCCATCCGTCCCGTTACGCGAGCAACCGCGTTCGGAGACTTATCGCAGAACAGCACGACACGAGCGTCGACGCAAGGTAATGGTCTTCTCTTGAACGCGGGACGTACAAACGATAAACAACATGCTTTACCCTACCATAGTGCTTGACTGTATTTACATAGATGAGCCAGCATCCCCAACATCTATTACCCATTCAGTCGTACAAACGCCATGCCCGACCGATCGAAATAACYGGCCCATCCTGCAAACCGAGCCTCCAACCCTTCACACGCCTCATCGTACGGCGCGCTGTAATAGAATGTGTATGTTCGGCAAGCAAGTGCGTAACGGCGTCTCGATTGTTGGGCAGGAACATGCGAATACTCGTCTTTCAACATGGTGTTGGCCCAGATGACGTCGAGATTTACTATGAAGGATGATGAGCGGGTGCGGGGGGGATTGGTGAACACCACATACGGCGAAAACGGCATGCAGGCCGTGCCGACGCGCATCTAGCCCATATACAGCGATTCTCGTCCACTGAAAACTGGACATTAGTTGGAATGCGACACGCGCACCTCCAGACGAGATGTCGGGCGCGAAGCCAGGGGAAAATTTGGTCAGGTGGAAGCTTATGTCCGTGATGGTCGCAAGGCCTAATAATTAGTAAGTATTGAGTGCGACAGGGCGCCTAACAGAACTGACCAACATATCCGGCAAGCCTTCCTCTTCGCCCATACAACGATGTCTTCCGACTCTTCTTGCAACATATACAAGTGCGCAATCTTCGACGCGCGAGAGAAAGTGATGACGGATGGAGACATAATGGCGACGCAGGGAGCAGAGACGACCACACAGGGGGGAGAGCAAGGTTGCGGGGGAATCCACGTCTTGAAATCCTTATGACTTGGAAAACAAGGGTCTTGGAGGTGATCGACAGAGATGGAGCGCGTATTTTTGGGATGACGAATCACGGAAAGTGGGGCTATACCCCTGTCTTGCGTTAATACGTATGGATGAAGAGTGAAAGCGTAGGCGGAATTGGAAAGGGTAAATATTCGCGTGGCGCTTAGACTCTCAACACCACTTCTGTCTCTCCTATCTCTGTGGTCTGAATAACACCGAAACTGAAATTTTTGTCGAGCGTCTAAGTTTGGATTAGTCAAATGGTGCTACGTGACATCACCGGAAGTATAACCTCCACAAGGACGACGAGAATGTCTCAAGGACCCGAGGATCACAGTGGCTAGACCTATGATCAACGCAAACAGCGGCCGATTCCAAAATATAGTCATCGTCACAGCCCACACTATGCCGAAAACATGACCCAACGCCTTATTGCCGGGCTCGACAGAAGACGGTCGTTGGTTATGAAACATATAAATGCTAATTCGTCTTCGAAGTAGTTGTTGGCAAGCTTACAAGCCTATTCTACGTACGGGTGCCTGTCCTGCCCTGATAGAGTTCGATCTGTTCATACAGACCACTGTCGTCGTGCTCCCCACAATAACCACCGCAATGAACTTCTAACCCGCCGTCTTCTTTCCTATGAGAATAGGATAATTGCTCATGGTAATCTTCCATATCCAGGCCCACCCATACATTGTCGTAAGTGCTCGTGAGGCGGGTGTTTCGTCTGATCTCTGTCAAATTAACTAAACGGTGGTGAATATGATCCGCAACAACAGTCATTCATCACTCACGAAAGAACTCGCAAGGATTTTCCTCGCTTCCACACCGAGCGATGGATGGTCCGTTGCGCGTATGAATGATGTGCGCGACTTCCTCGTCCGGGCAAAGACAGTTCCATACCAAGCTCCGCTGTCTGAGCCAATGCCCGAGCTCGCTAACTGCGATCATCATCCCTCGGTCATTGCAAGGCCTTCAAAGACTACGATTAGTACATTCTCATTTAAACAACGCAGGGGGCATACCAAGCAACTCTACACGCCTTTTCGTGCACCCAAAGAACCAGATCGATTGACAGACGCTGTTCGTGCAATAAGTAAGCGACACGAGCATCAAGCGGGGGATCGGGTGGAAATAGAGCGAGTATTTCGGCTTCAGTCAACATAGGTGGGTTAGTGATGGCGAGATGAAGGAAACTGATTGGCTGAAATGGTTTGACGGTGGCAGACAATTATAGAGAGCAAAGCATGGTGCGTGGTAGCTGTGTGTCGAAATTATACGATTCAAGGTCTCGATCTTCATCGCCGAAATAGGAACGTCGATCGAGGGCAAGAAAGTGGGGTAAGTAATGCACGATCACAAACACGCCAGGATCTCGGTCTCATGCTCAAATTTCGTATGAGGTCATACATGGGTGACACAAGAAACCCCTCAGTCCGTACGGCCCCTACTTTGCATGGAATACAAGCGCCGCGCGTGAACGATTGATCAGCAATCTATACTGGCGCTTGTGGCAATGGCTGATGGGCAACGACTGTACGTAATGGATGATTGTACATGTCAATATGCTGGAAGCAATAGAGGCCTCGGAACATGCCGCGCAAAGCGACGGCCCACTAAACACAAGTCTTTTGAACAACCATCGCTTACCGTACTGATTTTAGAACGAATGACCTCCAAAGGCTTTGATGCTATATTCAGTGAGTTCCGAGGCCTCTAAGGACTCGGGTACTTGTACCCCGCAGCCCAAAAGTGCCAAGCTTTGCATCAATCAAAGTCACATGATTGATTTGATGGCTCTCCCTGGCGGCGCGAGGCCTCGGAAATTGCCGCGCGGAGCGACGGCCGCTAACCCCAAGTGGATTTGCAGTATCCTCAGCCGTTTCGACCTCACCGTAGTATCCAGGGAAGATCTCCCAGAGATTTATCAAGAAAAGCGTTCAGCTAGAAACTTGCACCATGATAATTAATTCTTCAATTTCCTCAGTCAGGCGGGGGCCCACTGCAGCTCGAAGATCTGCATGCGACGTGAACGCAGACATGAGTGGATCGCATTTGTTTTAGGACCGGGTGTGGTTCTGCACCGCAGCGAAAGCAATGGGTAGGTGCTATTGGGAAGTTGGGCGGACTCGAATCTAGGACCGCTTGGATGTGTYTCAAGTTGTTAGCTTTCCAATGCGATAGCCATTTCCCGCATCCCAACCACACCAACGGACCGAATACTTGGGTTCTATCCGAAGCGTTCATCACTCACCGTCAGTCCGGCCCTCATGGGCAGCGATGCGGCAAATATCCGAGTCTTGAGCCCTCCCAAAGACTCCGGTACTGCACACTCCAGCCATGAGTTTAGAGCGACCTTCTTCGGATACGCGAGTTCAACGAATTTCATAGTCAACGCTGGCGGCCCCGACATCCCGATTTTGGATCTCCTTGTCCTTTCTTATCAAATACTAATGACAGCCTTAGGTTTGTATATGCTCCCGATTTACCGGCGAGGGGGTAAGCTGTCTTCTGTCACCCGAGCCAATCTGCCGGTTCTCCAACTTCTTGAGGCTGTAGCACTGATCACGAGCCCTGGGGGTCTAACGGACCCATTCGGTTTATGTATTAGTGTTCCTCATGTTAGCCTCGTGTTGACTGACAGGCTGCTTATCTGGCACCTCTCGAGCTGTGCACCCTTCCTTCCTCACCACCTATCGCCATCACCCTCGAACTCAACTCCTCTTCGTCTTCCGTGCTCTTGCCCAGCCTCTGAAGAGGCCTTCTCCGGTGCTGAAGGCAGAGAAGAGCCTATGATGCAACACTTCCATGGCCCAATCACAGTAAATAATGTAGTCGCCGAGAACACGAATTTTGGGAACAACTATGGTGAGCTTCCGTTCATCTTGACCGGGACCCACTTGTTGATTTGTCTCGTTCAGGTGCCCTCAACCAGGTCTCTGATCGATCCTATTCAGCCGCTGGGAATCAGCAGCATGTCGAGCTCATCGATCCAACAAGTGAGTAACAGCTATCTATTCAATACCCCCCGTCACCGTTTCATTCTTGGCTGACCGACGTTATACTTCAGACCTAATTCAGCTCCTTCGGCCAATTCTCGATGCGTCCCACACTCGAGATCGAGAAACATCTCCGCCAAACTCAGCATGCTTTCCCGGTACACGAACAGATGTGATCCGCGCGATCGTGGCTTGGGGCGATAGCACGCTGCTGTGGAATACTCACGTCCTCTGGCTTTACGGCTTTGTGGGATGCGGAAAGTCAGCTATCGCCCTAGCAATCGCGCTCAAGTTCGAACGGAGAAAGCGATTGGTGGGGAGTTTCTTCTTCTTTAGAAACACCGGCGATCGAAGCAGAATGACCAGGTTTGCTACGACTTTGGCCTGTCAACTGGCTGCTGCGATTC
>SDEE01000919.1:0-17303 GCA_004126415.1 Candolleomyces aberdarensis
TCCCTCTGTCCCTCCTCCCTCTGCCTCCTCCCATTTACAGGTACTATTGCTCTGTAAACGCTACTATTCCACTGCGCGAGCCGCTCAATTGCGTACCATCTTTTGCTCTCTCGATACGCGCCTCACATTTCCATGCAGTTCGACCTTGCAGCGTTCCTGAGCATCTTATGTTCACTTCTTACCATCTCGACATCTGCCTGTTCTTTGGGTCTCGGAGGCCGGCAGATATTGCTAGGGGCTATTTTCGACACAGATATCTTTTCACCATCACGATCGCTCTTGGAAAGCATGCTGTTTCTGCCTTCGTCGTCTGGTTGCACTTGGCTGGTTCGGACTCACTTTGCATCTGGATTAGTTTTTCCGTTCTTTTTTATTTTCATGTCATCTCCTTATTCTGATATTCTAATTTGGTCCTGTCCATTTGTTACACGCTGGGACGTCGTGCATGAGGGCACTGGCTCCGCGAGGGTACATGCGCGTTGCGCATCGTCGTGTTCCCAAGGTCGGGTCGCCCTCTCCCGCTTTGGCCACTGTTGACGATCTGGGTCTATGAGCCCGCAGCCTGCGAGCTGCCGACTCTTTTTGCCAATAGCTATTCACATTCGACGTCAGCCATAACAGTGGACTCGAGCTGGTGGCCGTGCTTGGACATTTCCGTCCTCAGTTCGTATGTTCCTGACAGGTCCTGATCTCGTTCTCAGCATCGGCTTGGCTACAGGGTGAAGTTTGCATGTCCACCTGCTGCGGCGCCATGGAATGGAAGAACACCGGGGTCTGTAGGCACTGTCCTATGGCTTGCACCTTGTTAAAGCGGTCGGAAGCAGGGGCAATTGCCTACCGCGCACTCGGTTATGCATCTCCATAAATGTGTCAAGAAGTAGAAGAAAATAGAAAGAACGAGTGAGAAACGGAACATAGACTCGGACTACTTGCTTGGGTACGTGTTGCCCCGTATGGTTTCCTGTGTTGTTTCATCTTGCAGAGCCGCTTCCCTTCCCTTGTTTTCGTTTGTCGTTCATTTTTTTATTTCGGTTTATTTCAATTTCTGCTCCATTGCTCCACTTACAATCATTCGATTAAGATTACTCGTTGCTTTCATGGACGCGTCAACGTTGGGACGCTGTTGAGTGCAACCGGTCGGTTACCCGAAGTGGGCCTTGCCTATCAATATCACCAACCCTCGCGCCTATCGCTAAACATTTTTGGGTACATCTGCTACGGGGAAAAGAAGGTGAGTTGGTTCGGAAGGATCATACCTATCAACATCACCCCACCTTGCAACATTTTTCCAAAAAGCCGGGCGGTATTAAATGGATATAGATTGTGTATCATGTTGGCCGTCATGTGGTACTGGCCATGGTTGAAGCATAATGCTTTCTAGTGTGCTACCACAGGAACGCCACTCAAGGTTCCCATTTAGTGGTCGCGGAGGCTTTGTCCCCCCTGAACAATAAAAGACATAATTAAACAATACGGAGGTGGGTTTCCGTTCCGTCTCTGTTTTCAAGCGTCTGGTCTGACATTGCGCTGATTTTACTATATTTTACCTCTTGTGTCTTCGAACATTTCCCTCTGCATGTCTGTGGCCCCAAAGGAACGTTGGATTTATGAAGACGAGGAGGTTCTGCGAATATCAGAACTGATGAACGAAGCTTCGGAGGTGAGCATGCCGTCGTGTGATCTATCTATTTATTTATTTTTTTATTTACCCTTCCAAACAACGATATCGTTTCCGACAGAAAGGGTTGTTTGAGGTCGTGAAGTGCTGCATTATTGGTGCTCATTGCAAGCAGTCGCATATCGTATCTGTTGCCGTCCATCCAGGGTTCGAGGGTCGTGCCAGGAATGTCGATCTGTACACAGATCGTTATCTCGAGGAAATACCCGGAAAAGGTACTGGGATGGTGAGGCTAGACCGTGGCGGTGTCTGTATCAGACGCTATCCGTATGGTAAACCTAGAAAACAGCCGTTTCATTGGTCGATATTCTATCCACAGAAAGGGGTGAGTCCTGATGCTGTTTTTCAGTCGTGCTTATTTTTATTCTATTTCCCGTTTCACTCTTGTGTTTCTGATTGCTTTTGCGTTGCTTCCTGTCTCGCCGAGTTGACACCGATTTACCCCCTTCTGTTCTTCAGCTCGGGAGACCTTACCCACTTCCGCGGAACCGACTTTACGATACCTTCAAGTGTGGTTCGGCAGGCAACACGTTATGGGGCAATGTCATCGTTGTCAAGTCGCTCCCAAACGGTCAGGTGTGCGATGTGTTAGAGCGAGAACTGTTCTTTATCGAGCGGTTGGTACACAGGTCGGTCGAACCCATTGTTATCGGATGGTATCGGTGCTAATCGGACCGTTTAGCTTTGTCGATGACGCCAAGATGGACTACGAGCACCCGATTGTCAGGAACCCCCTGGTTGGCGAGCCGTGTTACACTTCATGGGAAACCTGGTAGCGTAGTGTTGTCATTCCATAGCTGTCGTCTTATGACAAGTGCTTCACATCTCGCCCTCGACATGAATCTCGCTCAGCAGGTACTACACACTTCCTTCCAATCCATCTACATCAATGAAATCCTCTCAATGGTCGCGTCGTATCTGCCTTGGACATCTTTATACCGCATGCGGTTCTGGCCAGGCGACTGCGCAAAGATTGTTCAAGCCGAGAGTCGTAGACGAATTTTTGGAGTAATCGAACGGTTCGTCGCCTTGGACAACATCAGGAACTTCGTCGATCTGCTTCATGCAACAGACACCATCATATTGGGCGCCGCCGTTCGCTACGTGCTCTTGCTGAACCACCCAGCACACACCCCGACCATGCCATCAGTGTTGGAATTGGCGACAACGGAGGCAATGGTCGACGAGTGGGAGCAGCTGCTGTCTTCATTAGGATATGAGTCCACTGAGAGGTATCCTGAGGCATCTTACAAAAACCGAGTCAAGATCGTGTTGGACTTTGAAAGGGTGTTGGAGGATGGCACAGTACGTCACTTATTTGGAGGCGTTGTACGGCCAGGTGCTAATCACGAACAGTCAACGCAGGTTGTTCTGCTAGTTGCGAAGACCTCGCCACTCAGCGTAATGATTGGTTCCCCCACCACCGCTGGAATGAACGCGATCACATCCACACTGGTTGTGTCTTTCTACCCTCGCCTGACGTTCGCTAACGAGGCACTACAAATTGAACAAGTTGCCGTAGACGACCCGTTGGCGACTGCAGGGGTAGCAACATTCGACAGCAACTCACACTGGGAACGTCCCTGCGGCAGCTACTGTCCCACCAAGAAGAGAAAGCCTTTCGACGATGACGGCGCAGCGATCTATTGTTGGAGGAAGGATGTTATTTTTGAGGGGGATGCGGAACTGGAGTGGGATGACGGCTCTACGTTGTGGGGCAATCAGGTAGCTACGCACTTTACCTATTCTGATACACTCTCCTGGCAAGTCTCCAATTATTGCGATAATTCTTCTGGTTGTTCCTACCGCGACAAACTGGAGAGCCGCTCTCAGTACCTTTGACATTGCCTTGTAATTACCGTGTTGTAGTGTGTTCAATTTTCTTGTCCTCGTCATCGGTGGCCTTTATCTCGGGCAATTTGGGAGATAATAGCACTGTATTTATGGCTTACAACGAGTGACATCGGTGAAGTAAGGATAGTGGGGTTCAGGCAGACCATTAGACATACATCAAAGAGGGAATAAATGACGCGTGATTAAGAGCAGTGAACAAGAAATTACACTGTAAGTGATAGGAGGTAGAACAGGGCTACCGGTAAGGGATAAAGCAAGGCTGTAACGAACGAAAGGAACGAGGGTATCGGGAAAGCTGTACAAGAGGACGCAAATGGCACGAGGACCAATTATTAAGAGTGGAGAAAAAGAGCCTACGCTGTAAGCGATAGAAGGTAGAAGGGGGCCAATGGTAATGGATAAACCAACGAGAAAGGAATGGCAGGTTTGGGAAGGTGGTATCAGAGGACGCGAATACTATGAAGTCCGAGTATAGATCGGTTGACAATGAGCAGCGCGGATGGGTTGACCAGGGGTATGTGCGGAACGGGGGCCACTGGATCAAACGAGGCCGAATCGGCGGCGTGGAGGAGCATAATTCTTACACTTGACGTTGCGACAGCGAATGGAAAACCGCCAAGTAAGGGTTGACTCGGCCAATAGGTAGTCCGTGTCTTTGAAGCGAGAAGCAGGTACTTCAAAGTTGGGGTTCCAGAGGAACGAAGCAACGCCCTCGTCGCCGACCGTCTTGCGTTGGATGGATGGACAATGGACCCCACAAGGCCCTTTCCAGTTCCGGTTGTTCATCTCGCACCTATCGCACCTTTCGTGACGACGAAATGGTCGGATGTGAGGGTTGTCGGATTTAAAGCAGCTGCGACGGGTGATGAGGCGAGGATAGACTGAGTAAATTCGAGTGGGAGTGAGCAGGTTGGTCTGGCACGTTTGCGGCGACGCGAGCACGACTTGCATAAGGCCAGCTTCACTCTCGGTGATGGTCACGCGGTACAGCTGAGCAATGAAGAATGTCAGAAGGCCGTAAACTGTGACATATTTCGTCGCTCACCGTATCTCTGGCATCTCCCTTAGAGTACTTGACTCCAACGACCAAGGACTTGACTACTTCACGGTAAGGGCGGTCGACATTGGGCTCGCACCATTCGGTGTACCCCAGCGCCTCCAGGCAATCCCTGGCCTTATCCAATGCTCCATTGTCGACGACCAGGTTCAAGTTCTTGGAGCGAAGGTAGTCGTGGTCAGGATCTAGGTCGTATGCACGGTCGACGAGGGGGCTCTTCAACGACAACAGGCGTTTGACATGGGAACCAACAATGCCGCCACCTAGAGCGTGCAAAGTCTCCATGAATCCATCGAACTGGTCCTCTTCAATGAACGGAACAAGAACGTCTCGGATACGGAAACGGATCTCTCTCTGGGCCATGGACCTTCCGTACTGACTGACGCGAGAGACGGCCATGACAGTTGGAAAGTCGGCTTGAGCGAGGACCGATTCCATGACCTCGGGAATGAGGAAGGTTTCTGGAGCTTCCCTGTACTTGACGCAGATGGGGTCGCTGCAGCGGGAGTGGCCGTTGGCACAACGAGGACGTGCAGAACGGAGCCGTCCAGGCCCTGGGATTGGCACACGGCGAGGGGGGGAAGTGGAAGAACGAAANGGTGCTCGGCGTTAGCGGCGGGGAGGGTAAAAGTTGATGGGGAGGAGTAACGCTGGTGCGGAGAACGGGCATGGCGGAGTGTAAGGTATATGCAAGAATAAGACAAAAGGTGGGGTATCGCAGAAGGACAAGACGGATAATTCGCAAAGGGGGAGAAACAACAAAATATTGGGTATGAGCAAACGGGTCCTGGTCTTTGGACTTATATAGTGGAGCAGTGTTAGGTACATGGACGCTAGCGATGTACCGATTTATCGAACTCAAAAAAAAAGGGGGGGGGGGAATTGACAAATTATTTTTACGAATTGTAGGGTCAACAAATAAGAAAGGGAAAAGAAATTTTGAAAAAAGGGGGAAAAACGCAAAGCGGTCAGGGTTTAAGATTAATGGCTTGAACAACCGCCGTAGAGAGGTCGACGGAGGTTGCAGCGAATGAATGGATTTGAACGAAGGCGGAATCCCGACAGGGCGGGCCCAGCCTTACAGCAACCCTGAATAGATGTTAACTTGATGGGAGAGCGGAAAAAATAACAGGGATCGGATAAAATTTCGAGAAAGAGAACGGTTAAGGCACGAGAAGCAACTACCAGGTTCCTTGCTGGACCTCATGCAATACGCTAAACGGAGAGCAAAATATGGTCAATAATACAAGTTGCTTGATCTATTGAAAGGGACCTACTCAACCACCATACGCTCGATGAAGAAAAGGTCTGGGGATCCGATGTGCTGCACTGTTCCCCAAATGTCGGTCTTAGCAACGAGTATGTTGCCTCTAACACGTAGATCGCTCGGTCTTGCGAGGTTTCTCAGGAGCTCGTTCGGTGCGTCAAGCGGCTACAAATAGCAGTAAAAGGAAAGGTGAAAGAGAAATGGTAATTGCGGAAGGGCCAAGCGAATCAATTCGCATGGGAGCAATTGCAATACTGAAGCAGTGAACGCACATGATTCGATTTGAAGATGGTGTACGAGTACGGGCTCTGGATGTGCGCATCGCGAGGCCACTGTGGAACAGCGACCATCAAATCGTCGAGGTTGTACACCAGGGTGCCTGGGACACAAGAACTATTGACGTAGTTTCGGAAAACAAGATCGATTGGTCGCGGAGCGGTATGGAACCCTTCGTGAACAGGTACGGGCACAACTTGGGATGATGGACAGTTGTTGCCGAAAAAAGCGCAACGAACGGAGTGGCCGCCTGAGTGCTGAGACAAGGTTGGTTGATAGGGACAAATGGGCAGTTGAACATGGTTGACCAACCTTCACGTAGAATTTCGCCTCTGCGACCAACGCCTTCGCTCGATCTTCGTTGCACTGCATGGAATATGAGAGAGACATCGTCGCAGATTGCAGTCCGATGCCTCTTGACGGGGCTATGTTGGAACTTAAAAGAGATCCAGGTAATTCATGTGAGGGGGGGAGGTCCCCTTATTCTTTTCGGAGCGGGCTCAAAGACAACAAGGTAGTTGTGGCGCGAAGGCCGATTCCATGTATGATAGGCGATTGGCGCGAGTCGTCAAGATTTGGGATCTAGATTCGGTGTTAATTGATGACGTTCGATTGTTGAGTTGTTGTAGACTACAAATGGTCGGATAAATTTATTACTTTTTATGTATGAATCTACGTACATGTGAGCTGTAGGCGATCAAACCATTACTACAATAGATGTACTCCATGTCGTAGCAGGGAGAGGGTCGACGTGCATAAAGAATGTGCTTATTGTCGGTCTTGATGGTGTAGTTTGCTGTAGAGAGATTCGGGAAGACAGAATAGACAGCGGTGGCCGTGTCAAGGTTGGTCTGGGCAGTGAAAGTGGAGGAGGTAACGACTTGTATAAGTCCTCCGTTATTAACGGCGTCACCGTGAACTTGTGCCCTCGTTTTACATCAGCGACAATGCTGCCCAAGAACAAAAACGTACTCACCCTTGCATTCGATCAGACTGAACGCGGATGCTTTTTGATTAACCGTGCGGCCCGTATGGTGGCCTCTGGTGCCTGATAACTGATGAAGGCATGCGGTACGCCTATCGTATTCCTGCTTGTTAGCGACAAGGAAGAGATGGCTCTGCCCCGCTGCAGACCAACTAGACGGCCCGTGCCCTTCAAAGACGATTTCTCAGACGACGAGCTGGGATGTGAAACACACGTTGACCATCGGGCAAGGAAGGTTTGGACTGCGTACAGCGATGGTGCGTTGATATATAGGTGTCTTCCTGCATGTCATCGACCCCTTTACAGATGTACGCCAATGGCAAGTGTGGCCACCTCTTGTACGTCTCCTGTGCTGTCCAAATTCAGTGGGGTTGACAGCGTTCCTACCCCTCGTATCTAGGGCGAAGGACCAGGGTTTTATAGAGAAAGTATTCGGATGCGAGAGGAAATGCGAAATCAGGTTTTTTCGGCTGAGGAACAGCTTGCTGTGGAAGTTCGCCGAGAGCGTCGGCTGAGCTTGCATCTGACTATGCATATGCAGCGTATTCGCAGGGCTCAGTTGGTAGTAGGAAAGGGGTTGGATTTGGGCAACGACGAGCAGGCAGCCTGGAGCAGAGATTTTACGGCACGGGCTTATGATAGCATCATCAAAGAGGTAGAACACAATGAGATAAAGTACTTCACAGTCCCTCCGTACCTCCAGGAGTGTTACGAGTAGATAGATTCAACGGAACTCAAATGGTAGATTTGGAAGCATAGTGTGAGCTCACTTGGAGATGTTCAATGGCAGCCCTCAACGCTAAATCGGGTCAAAAATGCCTCGGACAGATTGCCGCGCGCAGCGTCGGCCCGCTACCACTATGTTTCATTACCCAAAAGATCCCAGGAGTGCCCGAAAACCCTCAAATTCAGCTGCCTCCCGTAGCTTTGAGCTCTCAACCACCAGCGCAAAGTGAACCGATTCAATTTGAAATTATCACTCCTAGTAGTCTCGTAGAAGCTCCAAGKCTWCAAAGTCCATTTTCCAGGGGAGAATAATTTAAAAGAGGGTATAATTGAGAGTAGAATTATAGAGACATAGAGTAGGGTATAGAGAGTGCCAGCAGACGACGAACAAATGCGCGCAGGCACAGTGACGCAAGGCGAGGAATCAGCCAGTGAGCGTGCCGCTGGCGGCCCGTTTTTAGCCTTCCTAATTGGTCGTTCGGCAGCTTACCCCCCATTTTCAAACCCAGCTGTACCGGTCGGTCTATCGACAGCCTCCCATAGGTCATGTGAGGGATTGATGGCGCTGTTGAAACGCATTTGGACATGTTCGGGTCATCGTCGCGCCTCTTGTGCGCTCTTTCTTTGGATCCCTCACACTCATTCTACCCTAAACTCTATATTTTTTGATATCCTATACCATGAGGAAGAGACGGAAACACAAGTGAACGCTCATTGGAGCACTTAGGACAAAGAGATCCTCCTAGATTATCTTCTCCAACACCAGAGTCAGGCTGGAATGGAGGCTACAACAACCTTGGCCCTCCAGTAACCCGCCGCGTTTGATTCTGATGCGATATGGGTTCGGAAAAGTGAGGAGAAAGAGCAGATTTTCAACATTTTCGAACACATCAGAAATTGAGCATGACTGCCGGTTGCCCCGGATCGCTGTGCCGGCATCACATGACCCCATCAAATCCCAGCTGCCGCGGCCATCTCATCTCATCTGGCATCCGGCCAGGGCCTTAGAGTTGCGTGGTGTGTGGCTCGTCCTGTCGGGCGTTGGCCTCGTGGGATTGGGTGAGGGCCGAGGAGGGTATCCTCGGGTCTGGATACCCTTCCTTGCCCCCTTCACCAGAGGCNGACCTCCATCGTTCCTACTCCTTGGACATTGTGTCCCGGCTTTCATACTTCTTCTACCTCTCAATCATGGCGAACCCTTTCCCCGAACTCGGTCGGCTGTTTCACTTAGCAGCTTGTTCATATTGCTTTCACATCGGTGGTCTATTCTATTCATTTTGCGTAAGTCCTTGATAGGATCGATTTCTGTCTCTGAGTTCTCGATTCTGATGCTAACTGAACTTTGTAGACCTTATCACCGCATATGATCATCTTTCGAGTCACTGCTGTTCGATATTGGGTGAGATTCCCCTCGGCTAAGGCCTGCGATACTTCACCAGTCTCTAATCCCATTCACTTTACCCACCATCGAACAGCCGAATCAGCATTCTTCTCATCACAACACCATTTGAGGGGTTCTCCTGGGATCATAGATCTTGAAGCGTCAAGAAATCTTAGCTTGGCAATTTCAAAGGCTGATGAATCCGGGGAGGAGTCCCCAGCTTAGGCTGCACTTTCATATATTACACCTGATGGAAGTGGAGCTGGGATATGACCTGTAATTATCCGCTGGGACCAGTTGCGACAGTCTTTCAATATATACGACTTTCTTTAGCCCACCCGGTCATATCTACTTTGGCTCCAAACGTTTAGATCAAACAACCATAGCGCAAGGCGCTGTGCGTTGCGCCCATCTTCAAAGCGCCGACAACGACAACAATTACGACGCTGATCGTGACAGCGACGAACCCGATTGATCACGTCCGTCTACGATAGTCCTCACACGCATCCGACCAAGTCGAAGACGATATCTCTCCTGTCGCGACGTAAATTCTGTCATCACGAACCTCCGGCCCGTGTGTTGCAAACTTGGGTGACCAGGAGGACATTCCGGAAAGCGGGACCTAAGCCCTGGGCACCTCCACCTTAACTCGTCATCTTTTTCATGGTTAGTGACTGGCAACTTGCTGCTGCCACTTGTCCGTTGAAACTTTCCAATGAAAGGTTGACGTTCACGGATGGAAGAAAAAATTCATGAGCGTAACCTTCACGATAGTCGTCGGATCTGGCAGTCTTCCAACAGGGGCTCAACACAGAAAGGCGTGACATACATTTAGCAAATCGACCTTGCGCCAGGCAGGAGGTACCTTATTAAATCAAATAAGCATTATTTAGTAAGGTACGCTTTCAATCAGCGGTGCCAACCAACCACTCACTACTATTACCCAGCTCCGAGTCATAGGCTACATCCAACACGAACTAGACCCTCACAGTAGGTGCGATATTCCCGTCGGCTTGACTCTATTGCTACCAATCTTCAGTCCTTCTTCCCAAACGTTCACTACTGTATTATTCCCGATTTACCATCCTACCACTGGTAGCGCTTGTGAATCAAAGAGTGGCGGCCAAAGAGCTCGAGACCCGGTCCGGACAAGGCCGTTCCGGGTGATCGTCCTTTTCTGGCGCCGTTGCGGCCTGCCTGCCTGCCACTGAACCTGCACTCGACCACCACCATCGATGTGGACGCCGACACCCACTCACCGGCCGGCGGTGCAGACGACCTCCTGCGACAGGCCAGGGATCTACAAGACTGACGGCAATGACCACATCAAGTCCTCCCCTGCTTTCGTGGGCGTCGTGTGCTGCTGGCCCTCAAATCGATTGATACCCTGCTTTAGGCCTTGAATCGCGGTTGCTGTACGGTGCTTGACCACATATCCTCGACCTGCCCGCTCACCGCCGCCACCATCGGCCGACGACGTCCTCCACATCGCCACACTGTCGCCCTGTCGAGCAACTCAAACGGACTGCACCGTCTCCGCCATTCAACCACCACCACTGACGGAATTCATCGTAATCCCGCCAGCGTCAGGTACACGATGGGTGAACGACCATGTAAACGTCGCCTTCTGATGAACAAAAGCGCTCTTGGGTGGCACACCAGGGAATATCGTAGCAGAGAACGGTATGTAGTATCCTCTCGCTCCCTGCTTTCGTYGCTTGCCGTCCTTGGTCTTTTTCCTCCATGCCTTTCAACCTCACATTCTTCGTACTCGTAATATTTAGCAAATATATACTAACGAATTTTTCCCGTCGCCGTTCTGGGCCAGATTGAGCGCTGGTATTAAGTTATTAATAAGTATTTGCGATTCCTTTCGATTCCAGCCACGAATTGAGTAAACCCATGAGTTTCCACTTGTGCCCATCTGCAACGTGACAACGACCAAAAGCATACATTCCAACAATACTCACTACCGATACACACAACTATCGAACATATACACGAAGAACACACACAGCAGTGATCGCTAGGTAGGGACCAGTGGCCTCCAAGAACGCGGTCAGTAAGGCAAAAGCCATCCAGCGACACCTTCATCGGTGTAGTTCCAAGTTTTGATCCACCTATCCCTCTCCTGCTGAGACCCGGTATAGAAATGGTCGTTGAACTCGGAACCATAGAGCCTATACAACGGTTGGCCACAGGACTGAGCTTCAGGCGTATCTATATACAAATAACAAGCAACTCCCTCGTCCTTGTATCCCAGACTGCTTAAGGCAAAATTTCTCTCGGTGACGGAGCGCGTGTAGAAGTGGTCGCCATTGTCCGGATTCCAGAGTCTGAACAACGCCTCCGCGTTGGGCTGCGGGTAAGCAAAGACGTATCCTACTATGCCGTCCTTGAGGTAGCCATATGTGCTGGCAGGATTTCTATACTCTGTCGCGTTGATAGTGTAGAGGTGGTCTGTACTAGTGGGGTTCCACATCCTGTAGAAAGGTCTCGCCTGGCGTGGGTCTCCGCAGTTTTGGGTTCCAGTAATCTAAGAGAAGCAATTTTGAGTGAGTGAACGCCTCGACTCGAATCGGTTTGTCCTCAGAAACGTACATGAGCACTTGACGGGCGGTTGATTGCGGTCCCACCATCACCATTGTTCCCTGTCGTCGTTGTATCCTTTGGCAAACGAGTCTAAGGACAGTAGCATCACCTCATAAAATAATCGGGCGTACGATGCTCAGGATCTCCATCGGGGAGGCTGCCGCTCCAGAGGAGCCCCAAAAGATGGAGCCCCAAAAGATGGAGACATAGGCGGTAACGAGCTTGAAAAGAGCGAGTTGCATGACAGAGCAGGAGTTGCTTTGAGCTGCGGAATTGCTTGAAGCTGTTAAACTGCCATAAGCGGTCAGCCGAACGCCACGCCTTTCAATCTTATCTTATCTTTCGACTTACGTGACGAGCTCATTTGTCTCTCCTTACCACACTCCGGGCAGCAAAGAGTTTGGTGGGGGAGCATTATCCCCAAACTGCTTCCCAAGACTCGAATTCATATTGAATACAGTCAATGGCTGAACGGCGGCGTAAGTTTCAAATATTCTAAACATTTTGTTTTCGCGACAAATGCAATAGGACGTACTATTTTGAATCTGTGTGTCGATTCCGTCGAAGATGCCCTGCCAAGAAAGGCATTTGGTCGCGAGAAATTTCAAAAGACGTTCAATTCATACGTTCACGAACCAGATTCTCTACCAAACTTTAAATATGGACAAGGATTTCGTCCGTGATCAATCTCAGTACCGGATTTTGAATTTCTATACCCCTTTTGTGGAAACATCTAGTCATCGGCTGTACTGATTTTTGCCTGTAGTGTCATATCGTTGAACCTCGTCATCTGATTGTTCCTCCGACAACGAGAAAATGCACACATTCCAACAATGTTCACTACCGATACACGCAGCTATCTAACATATATACGAAGAATACACATGCTACGAGTGATCGCTAGTTAGGGACCATTAACCTCCAACAGCGAAGTCTGAATCAGTAAGGCAAAATCCATCCAGTGATACCCTCGTCGCTGGTGTAACCCTCGGAAGATTTCATCCTCTCCTTCTCCCGTTGAGACCCAGTATAGAAATGGTTGGCGTACCCGGGGCTGTGGAGCCTATACAACGGTTGGCCACAGGACTGGCCTTCAGGCGTGCCCATGTACAAATAGCAAGCAACACCCTCGTCCTTGTATTGCCCATCTTTCAAGACATGATTCCTCTCAAAGACGGAGCTCGTATAGAAGTGGTCGCCAAACTCCGGAGTCCAGAGTCTGAACAACGCCTCCGTGTTGGGCTGCGGTTCAGCAAAGACGTATCCTGCTATGCCGTCTTTGAGGTAGCCTTTCGTGCTGGCAAAAATTTCATACTCGGTCACGTTGATAGTGTAGAAGTGGTCTGTAATAGTGGGGTTCCACATCCTGTAAAAAGGTTTCGCGAGGCGTGGGTCTCCGCAGTTTTGGGTTACGGGAGTCTAACAGAAGCGAGCTTGAGTGAGTAAAAGCCTTGACTCAAATAGATCAGTCCTGAGAAACGTACAACATGAGCGCCCAATGGGCGGTTAGTTGCAGTTCCACCATGACCGTTGTTCCCTGTCAGAATCGTCGCATCCTTTGACAAAATTCTCTAAGGATGGTAGTAGCACTTCATATAATAATAGGGCGTACGATGCTGAGAACCTCCATCGGGGAGGCTGACGCTCCAAACGAGCCCCCAAAGATGGAGAAATAGGCGGTTACGAGTTTGAAAAGCGCGAGTTGCATGGCACAGTAGAAGTTGGTTTCGGGTGCGTGGAATTGCTCGAAGCTGGGAGACCTGGGGAAGGTATGAGAGCTTTTATACCAAGTCACCTCCCCAAGAGCCCCCCTGCCGCCTGTCTTCCTTCCGTCGATAATTCATTCTGTCCAATGATATGACAATACATATCAGTGGCCCATCGCAGGACTGACTCTCTTGACACTTCAAATGAATGATTAAAATTGAGACAAGGATTAAATTCGAAATGAGCAGATCTGATCCAGAGCAGAAGGAACAAGGAGTGTTAATCAGGAATTTCACCTAAGCCGATGTTGAAAAAGAGATTGAGCTAACCTCATATCTGACTTGGGTCATGAGATCAATCCACCAATATCTTTAGCCTTCGAGTAAGTTCTTCTTGACAATGTTGGCAGGACATCAGAAAGTCGGGGCATCTGACACAAGTATACCATTCAAGCTTACGACGTTCAATGCCCAGCTGACGTCCGATGAGAAGGAATATCAGAAACCCAGGGTTCAAGGCATCCGGTAAAGAACGAGCTCCGAAAAACAGGTTCCAGGGTGATGTTCGGTCCTCGAACGGACAGACAGATAGACAGCCAGGGAACATTGGTCATGTTGGTTTATCATTCTCGTGCCTCGAATATGCAATTGAACCTGTCATCTCATGCTTCAGAATGTGAATGAATGCGTCGAGGTTACCAAGCCTCCGTGAAATGCTCGCTCACCGATTTTGATTATATGCCGCGCGTCAAATACGGCCATGATCCAAATATTATGAGGGAGAGCCGCATAGCGAGATCCAAGGTAGTTCATCGGTCGTCTATATGCAGTGTGTAGGACATCGTAGTAGGTCACTGTAGATTAGCCAGGGAGCTTCGAACCCGAACAGCAGCGACGGTCGTTCGATGGGAAGTGGGATCAAGAGGTTTCGTCTCTGGGATTTCCCATTCGTCCTACGAGTAGTAGTCAGTCCAACCGGGCTTTGGAAAATGATATGAATGGCGAGCGTTTAACGGGGATTTATGCGTGATTCTCAACATCCCGGAAGTAACTGATTGGAGTAGCCATCGTTTCGGAGAGCGGAGTTAGATCATACCATTGAATGATGCTGAACCCATGACATTTTTGACCCCATTTTCTTGCATGGAATCTGAGGTAGCATTCATATGTACTTGTACAAAGATTAAAGACGGCAAACGACTTTGCGCTGGAGTTTAGAGGCCGGGAGGTCCTTTCATGAAGCGCATGTTGATCCTGATCGCAGTCATCAGTTGGCGATCTCGAACTACCGAAGTAGATGGTTGGGAAGAAAGGTGAACGTACCCAGTCGGATCGTATTTCTTGTAAACATTCTTCAAGAATTCGTATTGTCCATACGTCGCAAACACATTCTGTTCAGAATCACATTCGTTCATATACAGCGGCAGCCCAGCAGAGGCAGACAACCTGTGAGTCAATGTCAGCATCGTATATCGCCGTTTCGCGGGTGTGCTCGAGTGTAAAACCGGAACTTGGCGACTCACTCTTTCAAAACCTCTTTACGAGCTTCGATCACCCTCCTCGGCATGATTCCCAACCATTCAGGCATAGTAACATGGAACTGCACTAAGGCATAGTTCGTCAGAGGAGGATCAATCACGTTTCCACCAGCCTGGGATATCGTGGTCAGTCTGTAGTCGGAGATTCGTGAAGACGATGCTCACCTTACGACTGGCCTCAACCTGACTCTTCAACACCGGTGTAAACGCCAAGAGCGCAGCGGCGACACCGTCCGCAGATGGGTCGTCAATGAAAGAAATAGGGACAGGCGGTAAGGGCCGTGGAGTCGTGCTCGGAGTTGGATATGTAGGCATGGGTGCTGTTGGAGAAGGATAAGGATATGTGGGGAAGCTCCACGTAGGCGACGCTGGGAAGCTATAGGTTGGATAAGGTTGCAAAGTTTTCGTAGTCGACGTCTTTGGACCTTGTCTTCTCTGGTGAGTCGTTGCCGTCGATCCCGGCTTCGATGTAGAGGTTGGAGGAGGGAAGGAGGAGGAAGACGGAGGCGGAGGTGGAGGCGGCCATGCTGGTGGGGGACTAAYGGAGGTMGTTGGCTTCGGGACTGGAGCCGGAGGAACGCCGGGAGCACCAGTGGGAGGTGGGGGAGGTGGGGGAGGGTATGGCATGGGCGGCGCAGGCCAAGTCGGAAATATGGGGAAGTGTGGCGGTGGAAGAGGGAAGGTCGGTACGGTAGGGGTGGGTGTACCGGTAGGTGTTGGTCTGGCTGCACCTTTTACCTTTTCCAAAAAGCTATTAAAAGCTCGGTAGGCTTTCATATACCTTTCAAAGCTCTCTTCCTCGTCGTTCACCAGGCCTTGACTGATATCCCACTCAGCGCTACCAAACGCCGATGCACCAAAGGCCTGCCCACTACCTTTGTCTCCGCCGGATCCCAAGACGGAGTTCGCTTCAGCGTAAGAGTAGGACCCCACAGCAGACGCCAGGTACGGGAGAGATAGGAATTCGTGATAAGGATTCGCGAAACCCTCGGGAAGCGATGTGCCGTTATAGAAGAACGTGATCACGTTGACCGGGGAGACGGTGTTATTATCCATGGTTGCACCAATGATGACCAGGAGCGCTAAGTATAAGGACGTGGTTCAGCATGAAGGCGGACAAAGAAAGATGTTACTCACATGTGTTTGAATCCTCAACATTATTCACATAGTTCGCCGTGGCACGTAACAGAGCTTCTGTCGTTGAATTGTCATACTGATATTTGGATGGTCAACTTGTGATAAGTGATGAAGGTGAAGTCTGACATATACGCACGATGACCGATCCCCCAACCATCATCTTCTCTTCATTCGTTCCCACATGAATCGCCTTCACCTCATATCGTGTTACGATCCCAAATCGACTAGCACCTCCCTGAAACATAAGGCGGCTTAGGAAGAGGACATGATTTATGTCGGGAAGCGTATACCTTCAGAGCTTTGAACAAATCGGCATATTCGTTTGTAGCATTCGCAGTCACCAAACGTCCGTCCACGAGAACGACGTCCGCCTCTACGAGGGCATCAACGGAGAATCCATGACGAGCGGAGAGATAACTGAGTCCTCCACCGAGGAGCAACCCTGTTCCGACATCGCTAGGGAATGGCTGAGAACACAGGTATAGTGCGATAAAAGTATTCGTACCCAAGTCGGCCACCAAGAGGAGCGACGCCAAAGGGCTCAAGGTAAGCAATGGCCTCTCCCCAACGAACTCCTGGTTGGAGGTTAATTGTATCTCTGGTTGCATCATAGCTCACGTTCGTCATGTCAGCGAAGGAAATGAGAACACCGTCTTCCGTTCTATAGCGTGAATACCATCAGAAGGGTTTACGAGGAAGCAGGAAGAACTCACGTGTCCCACTCCCTCATCGCGCTGTGTCCACCTGCCTGGACAGCGTATTTCACTCCACCGGCCTGATAAATGGCTTCCATGACCCTCTGCACATCCTCGGCTCTCTTTGGGTGTATGATACATGTCGGAGTATAGAGAGTGTTGTATAGGTTCCAGGCATTGTTAGCAGCTTCTCTGAAGGCAAAGTCGAATGGAGTGATGACGATGGGTGGGCCGAGTTTGTTAAGTAGAGGGGCACACACTTGAAGGGTCGAGTTGACCGGTGGGGGAGGTTGGCGTGGCAAGACCCGACGGTATGAAGTTTCGCCTTGGAGGGGAGTGCCAACGGCAGTGAAAGGCAAGTGAAAAAGCCAGGAGCAGTGGGGGAAAGAAAACGGGGAGGCTCCACAGCAT